>JAHREE010000335.1:224767-237355 GCA_033628505.1 Tringa tobata | reverse complement strand
CCCCGGAGCCTTCTCTTCTCCAGGCTGAACAACCCCAGCTCCCTCAGCCTGTCTTCACAGCAGAGGTGCTCCATCCCTCTCATCATCCTCGTGGCCCTCCGCTGGACCCGTTCCAACAGGTCCATGTCCTTCCTGTGTTGAGGACTCCAGAGCTGGACACAGTGCTCCAGCTGGGGTCTCATGAGCACAGAGTAAAGGGGTAGAATCACCATCCTCGACCTGCTGGCCACACTCCTCTTGATGCAGCCCAGGATGGGGTTGGCTCTCTGGGCTGTGAGCGCACATTGCTGGCTCACGTTGAGCTTCTCGTCCACCAGCACCCTCAAGGCCTTCTCCTCAGGGCTGCTCTCAACCCATTCTCTACCCAACCTGCATTTGTGCTCGATCCAGACTCTTAATTCAGGCAGAATAATCCCTTCCAAGCCCAGTGCTCTTCTCACATCTTTTTGATTTCTTCCCCCCCGACAACTCACCCTACCGGCTTCCAGTGCGATTGAATATTAATAGCATGAAATTTCCTATTTCGTGTTACTAAGTTCTTTATCTGTTGCCAGTCTTGTATTTGATCTTCATCTTTTCTGCTCATTCTATGTTTTTGTTATGAATAAAATAAAAATTAAAAAGAGTAAAGTAATAAAATGAAATAAGATCATATAATGAATTTCTCGGGCATTACAGATAGAAGGAAATTAGAAAAAGATCTATAGCGCTGCATTTTTATTCAACAGGATATTAACACACATATGTCTTCGAGACCCAAATCAGAGCATCTTTTTATCACTTGCAATGACACAGGGCACTGGCAGGAGGAGGAGGATGTGGACAGTCTTGTAAATAAACCACTCCAATCCTCCACCAATGGAGCACAGACAAGTAATAAGTACCATTTTGATTAGACTAAAGTTTCTGCCTGTTCTCAGGTATCCCCATCAGACACAGAAATCAAAGAAATCTCACTCCGGTACGTTCATTGCTCTTACACTGGAGCAAGAAGTGTTGGGAGCAGCCTTGACTGCACAGAAAAATGCAGTGGATTTGTAACCATGGGGTTTGCTTTTAATCAGCATCAAGAAGTTCCATCTAATACTTTTAGAGTATAATACTTTTAGAGACTTTACTTTAGGAGGCTGAGGGGAGACCTTCTCGCTCTCTCCAACTCCCTGAAAGGAGGGTGTAGCCGGGGGGGGTTGGGACAGGCCATGGGACAAGAGGAAATGGCCTCAAATTGCACCAGGGGAGGTTCAGATTGGATGTTAGGAAAAATTTTTACACGGAAAGGGTTATGAAGCCTTGGAATGGGCTGCCCAGAGAAGTGGTTGAGGTACCATCCCTGGAGGTTTTCAAAAGATGGGTTGACATAGTGCTTAGAGACACGGTTTAGTAACGTGGGGGGTTTTTTTGTATGGTTTTCTTTTGGGTTTTTCTATCAGGGTTAGGTTGATGGCTGGACTACATGATCTTGAAGGTCCCTTCCAACCCAGACAATTCCAGAATTCTATGAAGAAAGACCCTGTCCTTCAGGTCCTTCTCTACAATGCAGCCAACTCTTCCTCCCAGGATCTGCAATGTCCTTTTGCTAGTTTCTTGCATCTAAAGCGATTTGTCATAAGCAGAGCTGTAATACCTCTCTTTTCCTTGCCTTTTTTTTTGTAACAGAAATATTCCAGATCTTTTTCTTCAAATCTCTCCGCTTCTGTGAGAAACGCCACAACTCAACCGAGGTTGGCATTTATGCTTTCAAAACCAACCTTCACAGTTAATACTCTTGCAGCAAAGAGGGGTGCTAGCATTATTAGTCATCTTGCTTTTCACCAGAAATGTAAAGGAATCCAATAGATAATACAGGCTATTTTCTTACATTAAAGATAATAAATTTGCCGAAATTTTGCAATCTATAAGGCTCAAAAAGCCCTGAATTGTTGCAATCTGTCACCCCAGGGTTTCCAGAGGAAAAAGGTGATTCTCCTCTCAGTTGCAACTTAATCAGAACTTCAGGTTTTGGAAATTAATAACAACAATACTATTCACTAAGGACACAGCACCTTTATCTTCAAAGGGACTCCATAAAAAGTGAACCAAGTAACTTGCACTTAACCTTTTCATCTAATGAACATTTCATTTTTAACGCTAATAAAATTACAACTATGTGCTGCCTGTAGTACAGAACTGTATTTCCTTAGAATAATAAACAGCCTATTTTACAAGCTACATAATTCATGTATATGGTAAACCCAGCAGAGAAAACTTACCATGATTAATAAGTTTAACATTTTTACTTAGGTCACGTAGTTACTTTCCCAAAGACATCAATAAAATGTTTTAGAGTTAAATAACAAATCAGTCACTGACAAGATAAATCACTGAAATGGGCAACTACTTTCCAATTACACTTTATTTTTGCAGAACTCATTTTGGGGAAACGGCATTAATTGCCATTTGGAGTTGATAGGGCATTACTACCAAGCAGGGAGGGAGGCATCTCGGTTCAGAACCGTAAATGTCTTGTGTGATGCCAGCATGATACCAAGTTGAAAATAAATCACAAGCAGCATGAAGATAGCAGGGTAGCAGTTCCCCCATCCCCTTAACAGATGACCTAAATAAACGAGTAACAAGGTTTTGTAAAAGGTGAAACAATGGTGTGGGTTTGTCCTTTTTTTTTTTTTTAAGGAAAAAAAAACAAAAAAAAAAAAAAAAACAAAAAAAAACCAAAAAAACCAACAACAACAAAAAAAAGCAAGCTGTTCTTCCACCCAACAGCTCAGCTGCAGACTTTCCATGGCACTCACTGGCTGCAAATATCCGAAGGCAGTAGTTATCTGCAATGTGCTTTTACTGATGCAGACTTCTTCCAAGGACAGACAAATGTGCCCAATGCCTCCTGCCCAGTTAGGAGATGGCCAAAAAAAGCCAAATGTTTCCAAAAAAACCTCTCATGTCAAAATAGCCGAAAAGAGGAAAAAAGTCAGGATCGGTCTGGCAGACCTGCTTTAATAGATATTACAGCCACCCACAGTCCCACCATCAGGAGTGACATGTTTAACTCATGTGTGACAACAGCACAGGAGAGGGAGCTATTTACAGAACAAACCTAACACCTAACAAGTTTAAATGGGTAAGAAACCCCAACATATTAAGAAGAGAAATACAGTAGAGAACCCAAATTCCTTCAATTGTGCCCCCAAAGCAGCACTTCCCACCCTGCCATCAGGAAGGAGCCAAATCCTCCAGCTGAGGAACAGTCCTGTTCCCCCCAGGCACCATGAGGATTTCCAAGAGTCTGGGCAGCAAAAGCACATACCTTTTTTTATATGAAGAGCCTCATCTGCTGGTGTTGGTGGCCAGTCTCCGTATCTCAACAGCATAATAACAAAATAAACTTGCTCCATGGGGGAATAGCTGTAGGGGCCCTGAATTTTTTTCAGGTCAAGCCAGAGGTACCTAACAAGGTCTGGTACCCTCCAGGGCATGACACTGCCACACGGGGAGAGCGTGGTGAAGGGATTTGGGATTTCAGCCCTAGGAGGCTATCTGACTCCCTTTATAGACACCTACATTTTTGAACTGGACCCCATCTGCCAACAGACTCCAGAATATGCCCCCACCACAGGCTGGCAATGTGACCATAGCTCAGGTTACCTCCTCTGCCACCAAACCCTGGGGAGAAACGTGGACACATTCAGCAGCACGTGAACCTGAAGAAAATCCGTTTGCACCCCAGCAGCCAGCCTGCCCAGAGTCTGATGAGATGTGGGAGTCTGTCAAGATCTGCAGCTAACATGTTTGCCTTACCTCTTAAGGCAGTTAATGGCTGGACTTAGAAATTCTCAAACTTGAGCATCTCAAGAGGGTAACTTGTATGAGGGGGAAAAAAAGTCTGATTCCCAGCTCAGCTCAGGCTTCATTATGGAGACATAAAATGTCCTGTTCAAAGTGTCAGTAATAAACCTTCTTTTTAAATTATTGAACCAGGGCAAATTTCTGGACGGCACTAGAATCTGAAACAGTTCAAATCCTTCTTTCCTTCTCCCCTAGTTTCTACCTATAAATATTGCAAAATTCAGGATTAAGGCCAGACAGATAGCAGGTAACCGCGCGGCAGCGTGGCTTTCTGTAATGCAGTAAGCAGTGCTATCCCCTCACCAATTGGGCATTATTAGGCAGCATTTGAAAGTCCTATTGTAAAAACTCCAAGGGAAGCACTTAACTCCTCAACCCCATCCTGGTACAACACCGGCAGGCAGCACGGTGGATTTTCCCCGTGCGGGAAGCGCCGAGGGCACGCTCCACAGCAACGAGCCAAGGCTGCTCTTCAGCAGCAAATCACTCATTTTCAAAAGAGCATCTGCGATGTCTCGTCCCAACAGCTGCCCTGGGGTCTCTCGGCAGCCTTTCCCTAACGCAGTGTTTTCCCAGCGATTTCACAGGCTGTTCATTTTCAATAAATATTAGCCACCCGGGCTGCGCCCCGGTCTTTGTGGGAGCGTGCGCTCATGCGGGTCTGACCATCTCCTCCCAGGAGCTTCAGCAAATTCCAGGCTTGCTCGGTTCACCCACTGCTAAATGCCAACCTTGTTTTCCAACTGCTCATCCCCTCTCTCTTCCCTTCTACGCGTTAACGCTTTAATGGATGCAAATGTCCCGAAATAAGGCAGGGATGCTCTTGGACTCTCAGCTGATAGCTAGGATTAGTAAAGGCAAACAGATGGGTATGCAAAAAATCAAGTGCCAAGCGTACTGTTATGTGTAATATGCTCCCTGTAAGGTTAGGAAATCTCTATGCCATTTGGTAGACTTTGCCTCAAAAAGGCAGAAAAAGAGCTTTGCCCAAGTGTCGTGGTTTTGACCGGATTGAGCAATGGGAATGACAGATGGCCCCTCCTTTCCCCTTCGAAGGAAAAAGAGAGGAGAGGAAGAGATAAAAGAGATTTTGAGTTTAGAAAAGAACTAAACTAATGAAAATATTAATAAATAATAAGAAGAAAAGAACAAAAAGAAAAAAAAGTATACTGTAAATACAGAACCGTATCAAGCTCCCAGGATGACGATCACGTCACCAGCAGGCGTGGGGAAAGTCCCAGGCTGGACTTGGTGATGGACAGGAGCTGGGTTCCAGCTCTGGAGTCAGGAACACATGGATCGGGATCAAAGGCAGATGGACAGAGTCCTCTTTGGACGTCAACCATTGAAGGAAGAAAGTTGACCCTTGGATCCCTCAGCTTTTATACTGAGCACGAGGCAGATGGGATGGAACACCCCAGTTGGTCAGGTTTGGGTCACCTCTCCTGTCCCCCACCCATAGGTGGGACCCCTCTATGCTTTTCTGTTTCCGACCCTCCAATGGGGCAAAAAACAGTTACCTGCCCTTGGTTGTTCCAGCAATCAGTATAAGCAAGGGCCTCTCTGCTCACCATCCCTTGGTATAATCGGGCCTTGTCACTGTGAGAGAGAACAGTTTCTGGGTATGACCCCAGCCCCCTGCCATGCCTCTCCCACATTCCCATCACTGCCCGCGCTTCCAGCCCACTCCTCAGAAACCATGCCGAAAAACGCATTTCCAACACCACATTTGAGCCTTAAGTTCCCAGAGCCAGACTGAACTTCCAGAGGGAGAAACCATCTCGCCCCGCAACGCTGACTTTTGCAAGGCTCATTTGAAATTAGTCTTCTCGACGCTAATCCGGGCACCTACGTAAGTCACCCAAGTAGAAACATCCCTTGTGCTCTAACAACTTCTACTCACTTCAGTACTAAGGCTGAGCGTCAAGGTAATCACACGGGAATCAAAACATGGATGTGAGCAGCTCAGAGGAACTACTGTTTCATATTTTGTCCTGATGGTGCCTTACCATTTCTTCTGAATACTTCAGCTATTTCTCCAGTCGCTTGTCACGATGGTGAGAAAAGACGAGATTGGTTTTTTTATTCTTTTTTCCCAACCAGCACTACTTCATTCTACTTTGAATCCTGGCTGCATTTCAGCATGTGGCAACTGTGCAAGTATCCACAGAAACAGATGATCTTCCTCCCTCCTCTTCCCTTATTTAACTAATCTTTCCCCCTTCCCTAACCGACCTGGCAGGGAACAAGGTGGCTTAGGTTCCCTTTGCTGGAAAAGGAAGAACACCTCCCCTTTTACTGAATTTAGCGGACAAGATAAGGCTCTCTGAGTGAGGGGTCTGGAGAACAAGTCACACGAGGAGAGGCTGAGGGAACTGGGCATGTTTAGTTTGGAGAAGAGGAGGCTGAGGGGAGACCTCATTGCCCTCTACAACTCCCTGACAGGAGGGTGGAGAGAGGTGGGGGTTGGCCTCTTCTCCCAAGGGAATGATGCCAGGAGCAGAGGAAATGGTGTGAAGTTGGGGCAGGGGAGGTTTAGATGAGATCTGAGGAAGAATGACTTTCCTGAGAGGGTGGTCAGGCCCTGGAAGGGCCTGCCCAGGGAGGTGGTGGAGTCACCATCCCTGGAGGGGTTTCAGAAACGTGTAGAGGTGGCACTTCAGGGCATGCTCTAGTGCCTGAGATTGTGGGGGTCTTCTCTGTGTGTGTGTGGTTGGACTCTGTGATCTCAGAGGTCCTTTCCAACCATGAAGGATTCTGTGATCCAACCATGAAGATTCTATGAGCACCCAGCACAGATGTTAGCTGTTCAGCCAGGCGTGGGATCCAAGCACAGCGAGAGGACACGCACACAGAGTCCCAGTCCATGCTTCCCAAGCACAGAACTGACTCAACACAGACAATGGAAAGCTCTGGTGGGGTATTCAAAGAGCTCTCGGCAACACAGTGCAGTTATAGCTCATCTTCAAAGGCCCAAGGAGCACTCTGAAACAAGCTCTCTATCTCCACGCGCATTACAAGACACTGAGAAGTTTCTAAAACCTGGCTGCTTCCTCCCTTATCAGCTTCCTCTGGGTGCAGGGAGAGGGAACAACATTCTCTGCCACGGATCCTGCATGGGTAATTTCTAGCCAGAAGAGAATATGGGAAAAAACATGGAGGTTGATGGGCTAAATTGGAAGAGAGGTAAAAAAAAAAATTGCAAAAGCTGGTAACTACATCTTTTAAAGGACTCAAAAACAGCTCCAATTTTCTGATTATGGAAATTCAGCTTTCACTAGGAGACCGGTCACATGGAAGAACCCTCCAGCTGGGATCCTAAAAAGCTCTCAAAAGTTTGGGTCAACTGTGATTTCCCTCAAAATACAGTGCATGAAATTCAAATGTACCAGCAGATAGAAAGCTCCCATTCCTTCTCAAAACACCACCAATTGTTGCACTACAGTTTCAGAACAAAGACACAGGATTATTATACCTAGGAGCCAAAAAAAAAAACAACAAAAAAACAGAAAAACCTACATCACACAGAAAGAAACTAATTACAACATGAAAAATAATATAGTATCCTAACACGCTTCAAGCATTACAGTGGAAAATATGCAATATGCACACAGGGAGCAGAAGAACGTGGCTGTATCTATGATTGCTCCTTGAGTATTAATATATCGTTTCCCTAAACCAGGAAAGATTAGGAGAGCACACTAAACACGCAAAAAAGATAAAACTAAGGATATTTCAAGGTCATGTTTTCTGAACACAATTTATAGTTGTATTACTAGCATTGAAGTAATGCAAACAATTTGCACTCTAACCTAGAACAAGCATGGCTTTTTACACATGATGAAAACACTGTTTTCATTACTTTCAGCAGTATTGTCAGAAAGTGGGTATCCTACCTCCATTGGGTGATAGCTACAACATCCCTATGAGGCTGTACTCACATATGCTTAAAAACACTACTGCAGTAAATTAAATCCAGCCATGCGTAATCAAGGTAAGAAGTTTTAACAGGTAAAACAGTATTCTTGCTTTACTCTTCGGTAGTGAGTTTGTTTTGTTTTATAAAAGCTCCTCTACAAAAACTTCTTAACTCCCACATACCAGCCACGATTTCTCATTGTTATGTTTTCTCCCTACAGCCCTTAAATTCCAAGCAAAAATACTTAACGGAGTCAAAAAGGTAGATTTTCATCGGTTTCTGAATGAGCCACTTGAGACTGTCCCATCTCTCATCCTTAAAATTTCTCCTCAAAAAAGTACTTCTCCCATTTGCCTTGCAACCATGGTTCAGTTCCCACACTCTCCCCTTTTCTTCTTTTTCCCTGTCTTCTGCTCAGAAACACTCAAAAGCCCTGAGAGAAAGCAAAAGCATGTTGCTGGCATCAGATTAACAGTGGTTTATAAGGATGACTGAATTAAGACAGCTAAAGCAAGGAAGACTCCATAGATCAGCTTTTACACTCACACATAGGTGAGTTCAGAGCAAGTGGATGAGGTGGTTGCCCACAGCCAGCAACACAACCACCATCCACTTCCAACACACCAAATCCCAACTACTTTCACCATAAAAACATCAAGCATCTGTTTGAAGGAAGAGGTTGGGGAGGGTCTCAGATGGCCTTTTCCTTCCAAGGAGGGTCTCCACCCTGCAACCTCACAGAAAACAGAAGTCCAAAACTACATCATCTGCTTGGGAGGCTTGAGCACCCAAAACAAGGAGCTGCCCGAGGACAGCCAATAGCAGAGCCATCAAGAAGAAAAGTCTTCAACAGCACCAAAGAGCACACAAAATTGTTAAATCCTTAATACACAAACGCACTGAAGTATCTTCGGTGACGGCTCTCAGGGCTTAAAGAAGTCCTCACAGAAACACAGGCCCTTGGACCGTGAAGGTGGGAAGATGGAGAACAACGACCATCATTCCCCACTGTTTGCAGGATCAATTTAATACAATTATGGGCTCCTTGTTTTGAGCAAAATCACAACAGTGCTGCTCAAAATTAATTTGCAGCAGTGGAGGAGCAGCTAGGAAAGCCCATGGCACAGAAATGGCCAGAAGCATCTGCTGGTTACTCATGCCCACTCCCATGAGCACTGTGGTCCCCCAATGCTTTCCATGCCATTAGCATGGCTCCTCATCACCTCACAGTGCTTCTGCACTTCAGCAATCACCACATGCTTCTCATTCTTCATCCCAGCAAGATGGTTCAGCAAAACCTGCTGGGTTCCCTTCAGAGGGATAATGTACTGCAGGGGATCTCTCTCTAGATCACATCAAAACCAATCTCAAAACAGCCTAAGACTGATTTGGGTAGTCTCCAAGACCACTAGGGCATCCAGCACCCTTTGTACTGAAAGATGCAAAGAATTCAGACATTTGAAACACACTCTATACAATAAACTCAGTCAAGAGACGAAGGTCCTCAAAGTCACAAATGTTTTCAACTGATATTCTTGCTTTAATCAAAACAAGTGTTTCTTTGTTGTAAGAAATTCTCATTTTAAAGCGTTCTTTACCCAGACATTTTCTGGCCATGCTCTACTGCTGGGTAATTCTCACTACCTAAAAGGCTTTTGGACACACGCAGGTTGCTTTGGCAGCAAGTCAGGATGCACCAGTTTCAAAACCTTCGGTTCATATTTATTCCATGCTTTCACCACCTTTGCCAGTTCAGTACTGGATCCAGTCTGCACCAGCATCTTCAGGACTTCAAGTAGGTTCTGAGCCTATTTAAACTCAAGAACTTCATTCTCACAACACCCAGTGGATACAACCACCTTAACACCTGTGTTCAAGAAAACACAAGAGGCAGAACTTGCCTGGGTAGAATTTTTTGAGAAAACTTTACAAACAACTCTCACCAAAGGAAAGACCGGGATGAAGAACAGGGTTTCAAGCTGAGGAGGTGCCTGTGGCTCCCCATTAGCTGCAGTGCACCATCATGCCGATGGTCCATGCAGAGACTGTCCTGCAGACACCCTGAACAGTCTGCACCTCCACCTTTTCCATAGGTGAGCTTTGAGAAGGGGGATCAAAGACTATCTTTGTCCCAGTATAAAGTCATAAAGTCAATTTTTTTTAAGAAGGGAGGAGAGAAGGTGCTAAGCAGTGTGCCCAGGTGGCCAAGAAGGCCAACAGCACCCTGGCCTGCGTCACGAACAGTGTGGTGAGTAGGACTCGGGAGGGGATGGTCCTCCTGTACTGGGCACTGGTGAGGCCCCACCTCGAGGGTTGTGTCCAGTTTTGGGGCCCCTCACCACAATAAAGACATTGAGGGGCTGGAGCGGGTCCAGAGAAGGGCAACGGAGCTGGTGAGGGGTCTGGAGAACAAGTCTCATGAGGAAAGGCTGAGGGAGCTGGGGGTGTTCAGCCTGGAGAAAAGGAGGCTGAGGGGAGACCTTCTCGCTCTCTCCAACTCCCTGAAAGGAGGGTGTAGCCAGGGGGGGTCGGTCTCTTCTCCCAAGGAACAGGCGATGGGACAAGGGAAAATGGCCTCAAGTTGTGCCAGGGGAGGGTCAGGTTGGATGTTAGGAAAAATTTTGACATGGAAAGGGTTATTAAGCTGAACATTTGCTTCTGCACTTTGGCTGTACGATGCTGTCAGTAAGATGAAGGAAAAAAGCATCAGCATCAAGGTCTTCTACAACTTCTAGGTGTTCACTTTGCCTACGCTGGCCCTGCCATGCCTTGTTTCCCACTAACACATCCACTCTAGTGTCTCCTTCATGGCCAGCTGGTGAAAAAAATCTGCTCTCTTCATGAGGCAGCACTAGCTGGCAAAATAATTGACTCCTAGGAGCTGCACAAACACCCCTAATGTATGATTCAGTATGATGTCATCTGTGAGGCATAATTTAAAGACTATCATGCATGCAACACTTCATTTGGGGACGTGCTGTATAATTTTTCATCTTAAGCCTACTGGACAAGATAAGAACTTGCTGAGCGTATTCATCTTCAATAATTCACTACACCACGGATAGTATCTTACTACACCATGGACAGTATCTTAATTTGCTGGGAAATAAGAGCGACAGGATGGCAGCGCTGAGGACTAGCATTTATTTTTCTCCAATGGAGAATTCATATAGCCTAGGTAAAAGCAGCACGTATTCCCCAAACTCACCTCTATTATTTCAGAGACTATTACTGATGCAGATAGCGAGCCTGATCTTCAGATGGGTACAGTTGTTCGCCCCTCTGATGAAAAAAGACATTAGATGCAAAGCACTGGAATGTTAAAGCCAAATGGGTTTTATTATACTGATCTCGTCTCACCTAGTAGCGAATTCAAGCCAGAAAACCTAACCCAGTTATTCCTGGAGCAAGCCCCTCAGCATCAGCTGTGAAAGGTGTGTTTATGTTTTGCTGTCACTCTTGCCAGGTCTCTTATTTTCATCGTATTTGGTGTTTTGCATTAAATGACCCATTAGAATCACAACTCCCATCCTTCTTTTTCTAATTAGGTTTGCAGGCTTCACATTTGCCAAGCAAAGCTTGAAAATGAAAACTCAAAATCCGTGAGGCAAATCAAAGAATTCAACAAACAAGTGCGATTTAAAATTCATGATTTTCAAGCAAACCGCGCAACTTCTGCATGCATACATTTGCTATACTGTGACACTGATAACTGGAAAACCACTGCAAAACCACACGGCCAATACTCTACCCACTCCCTTGCCTCTCCCTTTTCCCCATGCTCCCATAACTCTATATATGGCCACCATATGGCAATTACATCAAGGCACTCTTGGCTTGAGACAAACCGGGACCTATCAATTGGAAACAAATACCAGTCCCCCGAAGCCACCCTATTTCATAAATTGCATTCTGTGAAAAAAGACCATGAAAAGGTTAGGCACGAGAAAGTCTCACAGACTGCCAAATCCCAAGGCTTTTCTCACATTTTTTTCCAAAAACCGAAGCAAAGCGTATGGTCTGAAACTTACTCGTTTCCAAGATGAGCCTGTATTAACAAGTCTAAGCCCATGTCTCCAGTCACGTTTCTCCCCAAGCTTGCACGTTGCTATGACATCTCCCATACACCAGCCCTGTCCCAGCCACCGACTGCATCCACCTGGAGCCCTGGGAAAACCTACTGAACTCTGGGTGGACCGACCACTTTCGGCAAATACCGCTTTCTAATAATTTATTGGTTTTGTTCTACTAGCTGCCACATGTATTTTTAGGGATACAAACATCTTACCCTCTGACCAACATCCCTTTCACCAGAAAAAAAGATACAGGCAAAGGATGGGTTAACATGAGCACGGGGAGGTATGTGCAACTCGGGCTCATAACATTTTCAGCATGAATTCTTTATGTCCCTAGTTAACAGGGTAGAAGCTTTCTTGAAACAAATCAGCTTGGGTTCAGTTAATTACTCTCCATGAAAACAAAGAAGAAACAAAATTACTGCTTTTAGAAAAAGACCCAAAAACTCTGACCCATTGAAGCCCGTGGAGAAGATGAACTAAAGGATATTTTGAAGTAATTATCCATTACACCTAGCTACCTCCCAGTTTACAACACACATACATCACTCTTAGATTCTCCCATGTTATGTCTTATTTCACCTCCAGCAAGATCCCTGAGTAGTGTATTATTCAAAGCAGTATCATGACTGTTGTTTCCAATGTTCCAGGGCGCATCTGGTTATTTTTGCAGACTCTTATTCCTGCACAGACACGCAGCCATAACGGATAGCACCGTCTCCCAAGGGAGTTTTCCAAGCTCTGTTAACAAAT
>JAHREE010000335.1:184554-200167 GCA_033628505.1 Tringa tobata | reverse complement strand
TATGTCAATTAGTTTTAATTATATCCAGAATAAAAGACCTGAGAATACTGCAAAGGGTTTTTTTTCTGCAGCCTTTGGTTTCTGTAAGAAATTCCCATCTCTCTTGGCAAAAGCTCAGCTGAATCTCAACCCAGTAATGAACAATCAGCAAAAGTAAATATTGTTTTGCAAATGGATGGAGGTATGTTCAGCAAAGTTGATTAAGGGAAGAATAAACAAACATGAATACGAGAGACAGCAGAAGGACTGAACACTCTAGAGTTGAAAAGCAGAAAGCCGTGCCCCAACCCGTCCTCCCCTCCAGCCCTCGGTTTCAAAGTTCTTCCTCAAACAGCAGTAAGGCTGAAGAAAGATTTCACTGAGTTTTCCTCCGTTATTTTCTCCACATCTAACATCTGTAATCTTGTCCATACCTTGTAGCTGGCTAAAACCAGCTGTACTCCTTTTGATGTCTCTTCAAGTAGCAGCATGCACTGATTCTTGGAGAGGAGCACCTCGCGACCTCCTGAACTCATTACTCGCTTTTTCAGCTTGGCTCTCATTCTGTGATTTTTTTTTTCCTCTTTTTTTAAAAAAAATAACTCCAATATTTAATTAATTTGTGATTCAGTTCTAAAAGCAGCTGAAAAAACAGAACAGGCTCTGCAAATCAATAACATCCACAGTTACCACTTTGCAGCCCCCTGGTCACTAGCAGGACTCCACCACTGCAAATGTGTTTGGGTCTCATTAGCTTGTCAACACCCCTCCGCCACCACCAGCTTCCAATAGCACGGGCTCCAGAGCCTTCTCAGAAAGGACATATTACAGAATCACAGAATGCTATGGGGTTGGAAGGGACCTCTGGAGATCGTATAGTCCAACCCCCTGCCAAAGCAGGGCCACCCACAGCAGGTTGCACAGGAACGTGTCCAGGCGGGTTTGGAATGTCTCCAGAGAAGGAGACTCCACCACCTCCCTGGGCAGCCCATTCCAGGGCTCTGCCACCCTCAAAGTCAAAAAGTTCCTCCTCGTGTTTAGGTGGAACTTCTTCTTTTCAAGTTTGTGCCCATTTCCTCTTGTCCTGTCCCTGGGCACCACTGAAAAAAGACCAGCCCCATCCTCTTGACACCCTCCCTTCAAGTATTTCTAAGCCTTGATCAGATCCCCCCTCAGCCTTCTCTTCTCCAGACTAAAAAGACCCAAGTCCCTCAGCCTCTCCTCTGAAGAGAGATGCTCCAGGCCCCTCATCATCTTTGTAGCCCTCTGCTGTTCCCTCTCCAGCAGTTCCCTGTCCTTCTGGAACTGGGGAGCCCACAACTGGTCCCAGTGCTCCAGATGGGGCCTCCCCAAGGGCAGAGCAGAGGGGCAGGATGACCTCCCTCCACCTGCTGGTCACACTCTTCCTGATGCCCCCCAGGATGCCATTGGCCTTCTTGGCCACAAGGGCACATTGCTGGCTCATGGTTATCCTATTGTCCACCAGGCCTCCTAGGTCTTTCTCCTCAGAGCTGCTCCTCTCCAGCAGGTCACCCCCAACCTGTCCTGGTGCAGGGGGTTATTTCTCCCCAGGTGCAGCACCTTTGTTGAAGTTCATCAGGTTCCTCTTTGCCCAACTCTCCAGCCTGTCCAGATCTCACTGTATGGCATCAGCCCACATATGGGGCTGAAGGTGAGGATGAATAAAAAGAGAAGTGCCAGAAGGTGCCCTTTTCACAGGGACTTTATTCATTTCCTCCGCAAACCCCAATGGTGAGCACTGCTATATACAGTAACCAACTAAAATTGAAATTACAATAAAATTCACCTCTTTCAGTGCAGGGAGAAGGGAAGCGTAGACTGGGGCAGATAAGAGTTTTTTTGGCCACAACCCTAAATGGGTCAAGACAGAGACTTCAGTGGCTCTACCTTAATTTTTACAGCATTTTAGGAGCTGGCCCTCAACTTGGGTTGAGTACCGCCTGCTAAGGAGGAGACCATCATTAGGAGACTTGAAACTGGGCACTTTCCAACCAGTGAAAATGCTCAACGACATTTCCTCGAGGACCCGTTCAGACAGCGCTGGCCGAAACGAGGCAAAGACAATAATCATTGGTCCTTTAGTGGCACCAAATCCCCTCTCTGGAAACCAGCTTAGAAATTCACAGAGCAACTGCTTTCATTTCTCTTATTAACTAGTACAGCAATTTATTCTGATGAATAACGAACCTTAGCGCTGGTCCTTTATAAACACGTCCCAAAACAGTCACAATTTACCTCTAGCTGTCCCATAGCAGTTGCTGATAAATGGGCCGTGGTGCCGAAGGAGGTGGAAAAATCCAAGTAGTTTGAGTTCTTTACAGTAACTACTACCTAGCTGCTGCTATTAATTGAGAGAGCGAGCACGTTACATAAAGGAGATTAGGCCATGTCATATTTACAGCCTCAGCGTCCCCAGTGAGAGAAATTGCTCAGCTGTTACTGTCAGTGCCTTCTTCAAACAGGAACCCTGCTGACAAGATGATGAATTCAGAACATCGTTGCCAATTAATGATTTGTAGGCAGAAGGGATTTCAATAGTTCCCATATGTTTGTGAGGGTGACTGGGATTTACATCACTTCTAATAAGAGAGTGTAGTCTGCTCTGTCCAGAAGTGCCACCGGAGCTTGGGAAATGTCATCTTTGCAGGAGAAATTTTAATAAACAAAGCCAGGCTCTTCTGGGTTGAAAACGTTTCCCGAAGCGCGGTCACTAATAACCTGCTTGTGGCTAAGTGAAAGCAAGCAGGGAGACCCCTCGCGAGATGCCCCCAAGTGATTTGCACACCAAAGGTCAGAAGTTATTTAGGTGTTTGTCAAAGCTACAGTCGCAGAGCGCCAAAACCATCGTTATCTCAGCCAGGAGCAGGAGTGCATTTCCTAAACCCCGCTCAGGCTGGGGGTGAGGAGAGGGGGAGAAAAAAAAAAAAGCATCTACAAGCACGTGGGACCTTTCTTGGTGGTACTTTGGGGGCTGCAAAGTTTAACGTTACTGTCCTAGAAAAAAAATACAAATAAAAATATCTCATCCTTGTGAATGTAACAGTATCCAAACCCAGAAAAGCATTTTCCTCACGCAGGATATCGGCATGGACTCCACACACGCTGAACACACATCTCCTGAATGGCCTAAGGCTGGATGTCTCCTATTGACTGAGCATCTCGGAGCCAACCAGCAGGAAACACTTGGTACGATGACCTGGGTTAAACACAGGACATCCAAATGGGGCCTTCAAATCGACTTTGCCGTAGGCACTCCAATCCCAATATCCCATTGATTCGCTGATAGAATGTGGGGCTTTCCTACAAACGCAAACTATGGGCTTTAACAGCTCTAGAGGAAAAGTGATAAACTCCTGCCAAGGGTGTGGGTGAAACATAAGAGACCTTTATGACAGAACAGCAAGGGTACGTGGCCACAAAGCATCTTTGCACTTCCAAACTACCATCACAGTCCTACCCCCAACAGAGTCCTAAATTGCGGGTGAGACGCTGGCCTCTCAAACTGACTAAGAAAAATAAATTTAAAAACAATAACCCACATCCCAAAATGGAACGCAGAACCTTAAATCACTACGGTCTTCTGAAAGTACACCCCAGATTGCTCTCTCAACGCTACCAGAGATCCAGCTGCTCTACAGGCACAGTAGGCTCCTCCAAAACAATCCCAAGTTTCCAGTTTAAACCAGTCCATTTTTTTTTGTTTGTTTGGTTTTTTGTTTGTGGGTTTTTTTGCTGTTTTGCTTTTTTGTTTGTTTTTGAGCACTCCTCTTTAAGAGTGCTTTGAGATATCCTGTGCTGCTCGAGCAGTGTGCGAGGGCAGGACTTGAAAGGCAATTAATGGATGCACCTCTTACCTCCAAAAATTCTTACAGGTGACTGAAATCAGTGTCTAGACATTGCACCCAACCAGTGTATGTTCTTTTGTGACATGGTGTTTGTAGCCACAACGAAGCAGATCCTTGCTGATCTACCTGACCCACATCCCTTATCTGTGACAGTCTAGAATTCCTCAGCTTGCGCTAATGCTGACCTTAGCTCCTCTTGTGCAGTATTAAACATCATGACTCAAGTTCTTCCCCCCTAAATGGGAGAAGGATCTTTATTGGCACAGGAAAAGCAAAAACAAAGACAGACTTTGCTGTATCAACCACATCTGCAGAAAAAGGAGGCTATCCTGGTCAAAAAGGACACTCCACATGCTGTTTACAAGAGGTTTCTCCAGGAACAAACATACCTATATTTTCTCTCCAGGTCAAGAGACTTGAACTATGTAATCCTTCAGGGGCACATTGTGTAACCAAGGACTAAAGGATCAAGGCCACAGTTTGCTCTGGATAGGCACTGATCTATCCTTTGCACTAATGCTACAAATACCAATAACGAGCATCTGGAATAAGACAAAGAGAAAATGCAACACCAGCTTTGGTCAAAGCAGAATTCTTCTCCCTTCCCCACAGGTTATCTACTACTAAGTGGCTGCAAGTACACCACAATTAAGATGAGACTGATGACCAACATATAGTACTTTTGCAAAAAGCAAACTACATTGAAATCTTTTTTTTTCTTTCCCCTTCGGGTTTTAAGCAACCTGTTACATATTTAGAATGGAAAGGCAATTTTATAAACAAGTATGTAATACAGCAAACCACAAAGTGAGATTATACATTCCTAGAGTATGTTACACTTTAAAGTATTCTTTCTTAGGTCTTGAGCTTCAGATACCCCAGATCTCTTGCACAAGGCCCATGATGATTCAGGAGACCTATGCTGACCAGCAACTCAAGAACCTCAGCCAGCTACCCATGTGAAAACTTGAGCACATATGGAAGCATTTTGATCACTGGGGCTTTGGGTTTAACTCTAAACAGCTGAGCAGCTTTGTATGAAAACTATTTACCAGAGAGGAAAATCAATCAACTCACACCACATCCAATTCCCACCCCACTTGGTTAGAGTGATAAAGAGAGAAAAACATACTCCTTCAAGTACAAAACCAAAATGTACCTTGCATAGGGAGATTAACTTCAAACTTTCCCTGGTACAGTCCAGAAAAAGAGAAACCAAGCTTCTAAAATTCATAAGGAATCCCCTATTATTGAGAAAAAAAATAGCATAAAGCTTTAAATAACAGGTAAGATTGCAATTGCCTGATGGACCCAACAATACTACGCTCCAAAGGTAACACTGGCATGCCAGATTCTCCTTGTCTACAGCCCTGTAAGCACCAGAAGGACCCATACACAGGCGTCAAGTCCCATCAGACCCAGCCAAGGCCTCCATCTTCATGCTCCAAAGGATCTCAGTGGAAGTGAGAACCCAACCCACCATTGTCAACTCAACCAGACATGAAGGATACGGAAGAGAAGAAAGCCAAGACCACACACCACCTCGCCAGCCTCAGCACAGCACCCTCCCTGCAGACCCTTACCTTGGCAGGTGTTGTTCTTCTCCTCATAGCCTGCCTTGCACAAGCACTTCCCGATGGGCACCAGCCATTCCCCCTCGGCACTGCAGTGCATCTTCGGTGCCTCATCGGTCACCGAGTGGTTGACACAGACGCCCGACACCTCCAGCAGCTGGGAGGAATCTGCTCCAGTGATGGTGTCCGGAAAGCGGGCCAGGTTGCGGATCACCGATGGGCATTTCTTGTAGTACACACGCACGGAGACCAGGGCGATGCAAGCACCCACGTCCTGAAAAGCGAGGTAAAATCCCTTTTTCGTGAGGGGTCCGACATCCCTCACCTCCGTGTTTAGCTTCATAACTCTGTCGCCGAGGTCTAACTCTGTGAAGCTCTCATCAGCAGCAATGGTATCGATCTTGATGTACTGGTTTTCTTTGATGTTCCTCCCATCCTCATCGTCTGATTCAAAGTAATACATGTTAAAAGTCTCTTTGCAAGTCCCAAGTCCTCCTGGAAGGCTGTTACAGTCCCTCAGGGTGAATTTGAGCTCAATGAAGATGCGGGACGCCCCTTCATTAGAGATCCAGCTGGTCAGAAGCCAGTTGTTCTGATTCTGTTCCATTACCTTGCATACTTGGTATGTGTGTATCGGAGCATAGTTTTCATCCACCTCACCAATCTCTTCCCACTGTATAAAAAGGAAAAGTATTACTTTTTTAGAAAGTCACAGCTCCCGCAAAATCATAGCTTTCCTATCTAAGAGCACCTTGGGCTTCAGAGGTTCACGAGGACTTCTAGGGAGAAAAGAATGTTTCAAATGGCAAAGTTTTCCATACTAGAGGCTTCATACATTTCTGACAAGGTCAGATAAAAGTCCCTTTAGAAGTATAAAAGGATGCTAGTTAAAACCTTTTGTTTCAGACATTTCAGAAGCAAGAAAACATACTGCTGAGTTTGTCCACTAGTACTTTGTTAGGGAACAAAATGAAAGCAGATGGGCCAGGAGTTGGCCTTTTCCAATGAATCCACATAGGAGAAATAAAAAAAAAAAAAAAAAAGAAAAAAAAAAAGCTATTTACATTCTGTCTGCCACTGCTGCCCCAGGCTCCTTTCTACCACATCCTCAAATTGCTGCCCAATGTAAAGAGGACAACCACATTTCTCCAAGCTATTCCCCCCCACCAAACAGCCTGCCAGAAAATCAGCAGAGTGATATATGAAATAAATGAGCCTTTGCTCTCCCAAAGTGTGCTAGTCAGAGGAGTTCCTACTCATGCAAAGACAACATACTTCCAATAAAGGTTACAGGGAACTCCAAATCTTGAGCTATTTGTGTGCTACCCAGGCTTTTAAGCAGAGCTCCAGATAGCTTCTTGCAGCTGTTTGTGGGAATTGTAGCAACTGGTTGGGTTTGTTTTCGGTTTTTTTTTTTTCATTTTATTTTGGCCCCACTCTGAAATGCATCACTTGGAAGAAATGGTTTTTCCTGACGCAGCACCCCACAGTGGGCAGCACCGCCGCAGTGCCTACAACAGAGACACAACAGCAATGCTTCCTCTCTGCTTTTGAGAGCTGGAGTGTCACATAAAGAGATTAGGTTAACTCACATGTAGGTATAGCAAAGAACTCGGGCAGAAACAGGGATGATTTCAGGTTTGTTGCCTTCTACTTTTGACCTGCTCATCGGCAAGGGTGACTCCCAAAGCCTGTTCCGTGCTCTGCTCAGCATTGCTCCCAGAGCTTCATGTACAGGTGCTCCAGTACAAGGGAACGGCTGTATCCCAACCTGCCCGTCTCCTAAGGCCCATTTATTGCATTGAAAATACAGCCCCAGATGAAGTCAAGATGCCATCTCAACCCAGATGCCATTACTGCAGAGCCGACAAGGAACACCTTCAGAGCCAACACAACCATGAAGTGTTTTCCAAGGGAAATGCTATTCTTAAATTTTAAATTAAAACGGCAGCAACAACTGGCATGAAAACATCACCTGATACTACAGTCCAAAGTAAGTTATAATTCACAGAATCCTTCATGGTTGGAAAGGACCTCCGAGATCACAGAGTCCAACCACACACACACACACACACACACACACAAAAGACCCCCACAATCTCAGGCACTAGAGCATGCCCTGAAGTGCCACCTCTACACATTTCTGAAATCCCTCCAGGGATGGTGACTCCACCACCTCCCTGGGCAGGCCCTTCCAGGGCCTGACCACCCTCTCAGGAAAGTCATTCTTCCAAAGATCTCATCTAAACCTCCCCTGCCCCAACTTCACACCATTTCCTCTGCTCCTGGCATCATTCCCTTGGGAGAAGAGGCCAACCCCCACCTCTCTACACCCTCCTGTCAGGGAGTTGTAGAGGGCAATGAGGTCTCCCCTCAGCCTCTCCTCGTGTGACTTGTTCTCCAGACCCCTCACCAGCTTGGTGGCTCTCCTCTGGACACGCTCCAGCACCTCAATGTCCTTCCTGTAGTGAGGGGCCCACCAGCAAAGCATTTCCTCTCCTTTCTGACCTGGGATGTGAAAGCAGGGACTTCTGTGATTTCAGCAAGACATGTCCAGAGTTCATAGGCGCCACCAGCCTTCCCAGTGAGGAAACTAACCTGAGGACATTTTTGTCATGCCAGCAGTATTTTCATTTCTAAACCTTTTTTATTTTTTTATTTTTTATGTTCCCTGGGCTTAAACAGGCCATGACTCTACCGTGATTAACATGTACTTGTCACTTTGCCCTTCCTGGTAGTGCCAGAGACAGCTGGGGACATGCCTGCAGCAGAAGTTAGGCAGATCTGTACAGGATTCATGCCTGACTTCGAAGAGAGGCAATTAACGATTACGCAGAGTAGAGCCATTGAGAAAACACACAGGAAAAGCATGCAAGGTAGCACAGATGTGCAGCTAGCTTCTCCGTGTTCCAGTAGATAGGGTGGGTTTAGATACATGAAATTAAAAAGCAGAAAAGCACCGTTCTTCAGCTACTGTGGTTAAGTGCTAAACGCATTGCGCATCCATGCTTCCAAGTGGGTTCATTTAACACCACACTATATAAATGCAATGCCTTATTTTTATCACAGCAGTGATTTTCCATTTGATGAAGAGGGAGCGTGGTCCTCCTCCTCTCCACCCTGACCCAGGCCAAGGTCCCTGCCCAATCAACCCAGGGGACAGGTGAGCACATCCCAGGAAAGACCCTAATGACTGCAAACCTGTGCTCTTCTTTTTTTCTGGTTGAAGGTCAGCGGATCCCTCGAACGATCACACACATCTCAGTGTCTGCTGGCTGAAGTGCTAACCTCCAGCAGGAGGTGGCAAAAAGCATTTGAGGGCTGGGAATGGCTCAGAGCAGTTTTAGCAAGTGGGGACGCGTGTGGACGGTCAGGAGGTACACAGTTGTGTGTATTTCTTTCAGAGAACTAACAGTTGCAGTGACCGTGATGTTGCAGTAATATCATTAGTGACCTAACAATCTAACTTGAAGGCCTAGTGAAAAAAGCATCACTGTTCTTTTGTAATATTTGCCAGATCAGCTTCCAAAGACCCACCCACGATGCTCTCCAGAGTTACGAAATTAAGCTCATTTCTATCGCTGCTCCAGGAGCTGCATTAGTGGGAATGAGTATAAGCAAGCTTCTTTGTTCAAAACCTGAAATCCAGTGACTCTAATGCTTGCTTTCATCCACTGAGAGGACCCAACACCGAGAGGAGGAAGGTCCAAGCATAAATACATCAGCGACCTGTCACCTAACATCTCAGGCTTCGGGATGTGCTGAATTTCCAGCGCTGCATCCCAGATCCGAACAAGCCCTGCCATCGCCACCTGCCATCAAACCTAAAGCAATCATCAGAGAGCAAGAGGAAAGGGAGGTGCTAATGAGCAAAGGCTGCTTATCTCTCTATAACCCTCAAGGGAAAGCCAACCAGATTTTATCAGACCGGCCGCTATTGTGCGAAATCTCTGCTCTGTCATTTAATCTCATCTTCTTCTCTCCTATCTGCATGTACAAGTGCACCATTTCTTTCCCTTCAGCCGGGTCTGCCTCCCCCCTGAGACCCTTCTGCTTTTCCATCCCCTCCACGAGAAGGGGATGGAGGGGGGAGAGCCCCCGCACCTTCTGCATGGTCCCAGCTCCCCAGTCACTGCACATCACGGGCAAGTATTTCAACCAACAAAGGAATACAAACCAGAGGATGAAACGCACCGCCTTACGGATAAGGAAAAAGAAGACTCACCGCATTAAAGAGGCTGAAAATGTTGGCACGAAAAAAATTTTAAGTACAACTGAAAAATTGTGTAATATTCTAATTCCTCTCTGCAGCACGTATTTTTGAGATTTCAATCAACCCCATCTTGCAGGATTAAAACAAAAACGCAACCCTCAATTTGGTGCTAAACGTTTTCTCTACGTCTTTTCTAGCCCTAAGAAGGGAAACACAAATGCATTTCAATGGCCTGATGTTAAATCATTTATAGAAGACCTATTTCTGAATCAGAAATTTCCAGTACACGACTGCTGGCAAGTTAACAGAAGCTCAGGACTGCACCCAGCTCCGTCAATAGGAAGCGTGCAGTTTGTGCAGGCTCTCTGCCTATGGAAAGGCCAAAGATATCACACATCTAACTAAAAATATAAGAGCTAAAAAAAAAAAAGCATTCGGTGGCGTGGCCTTGGGTTAAACGGACAATTTTAAAGCATATTCGCCAGCTGTCTGCGACCCAGGCTCGTTTCTAATCTCCAGGATTCCAGGATTGCAATTTGCTACCACAGCTCAGCGAAAGGCTGCTGCCCCAGAAACAAATACTGACAGCAGGGATGGAAATTCCAGAGCTTTCTGTTATTTGGTTTTGGAGGGGTCTTTTGCAAGGAGAACGTTTGCTACTGGTCTTCGGGAACTCACTCGCTCCCTTAAAGGGAGCCACTAAAGGTGGTGTGGAAATTTCAAGCCTCTTTCCTAATTCCACACATCCTAGCACTGCTGAAAGAGAAATTAGGCTTTTAGCAAAAATCCTAGTTGTTTTAGGGGGGGAAGGGATCTTAGGAGCATTAAGCAAAGAAAGGGATTCCTAAGACTTACCTGGAACCTCCCTAACAGGACTCCTCCTCCCTCCAAGGACCATGCAACGTGCCTCTATTCCCAATGCCTATTTCCCAGAACCCTGGTACAAGAAGCCTCATCCTCCTCTCCCATTTCATTTCTGACCCCACCACATGGAGCTCTGCAACGCACGCATGTCACAACGCACACTAGCACAAGGGATGTAAAACTGGAAAAGGATTTACACGTTTTCACGTCTTTATTTTTTGCCCTTTGGAACGAGGCAAGCCTGGCACAGGTATCTCAGGTCCCAGGCGCTCAGTGCGCGTGGAAGATTTGTGATACTCCACACGCTTTGCCTACAGGTAGTTTTCCTCCCAAATCCTGCCGTCAGACCCAGCGATGGCACACAGAATCACAGAAGCACCTAGGTTGGAAGGGACCTTTTAAGATCATCTAGTCCAACCAATAAAAAAAATAATTAAAAAAAAAGTAAAAAACCAGCCAAAAAACACACACACACAAAACACCACCCAACACTAATCCATATCTCCGAGCACCATGTCAACTCCTCTCTTGAACACCTCCAGGGATGGTGCCTCAACCACCTCCCTGGGCAGCCCATTCCAATGCCTGACAACCCCTTCAGTAAAGAAATATTTCCAAATATTTAACCTGAACTTCCCCTGGGGAAACTTCAAGCCATTACCCCTTGTCCTATCTCCTGTGACTTGGGAGAAGAGGCCAACCCCCACCTCTCTACACCCTCCTGTCAAGGAGTTGGAGAGAGCGAGAAGGTCTCCCCTCAGCCTCCTCTTCCCCAGGCTGAACACCCCCAGCTCCCTCAGCCTCTCCTCACAAGACTTGTTCTCCAGACCCCTCACCAGCTCCGTTGCCCTTCTCTGGACCCGCTCCAGCCCCTCAATGTCTTTTTTGTGGTGAGGGGCCCAAAACTGGACACAGCCCTCGTGGTGGGGCCTCACCAGTGCCCAGTGCAGGGGGACAATCACTTCTCGGGTCCTACTCCCCACACTACTCTTCCAGTGCAGAGGAGCACGTGGTGTGGGGCTACACAACCCCCACGCCAAGTGAGAAGGGGAGAGACCTGCTGCCCTTCCAGAAGGGTGGAGGAGCGCGGCGTTCGGCTCTGTGCTATTTATCCCGCCTTTCATCCCGGTAATATTTGTGCAGTCTCTTCGATTTCCTTTTATGCAGCTGATGTGAAGACCTGGCTGCCCATCAATAGCCTCCAGCTCAGCTCCCACACATGTTCCCTCCCGCTACGCAACTTCACCTGGCAGCCTTTACCTTTGCTGCTCTCCCCTCACAAAACCCCAAAAAATTGGGATTTGGGTTTTTTGTGTTGGTTTTGTGTTTGTTGTTTTTTTTTTTAATGGGTTGGGTTATTTTTTTTTCCTATTTTTTTTTTAGCTACCCGATAGCAACTGTACTACAAATTCAAAGCAAGGGAGAAGCAGGCTCTCCTATGTGCAGTTTCAATGACTTCAGCGAGGTCGCGTAAGGCTAAATCTCTAGCGAAAGCCAGGCAGAGCCCTTACACATCTGGGTTGTTTTTTTTTTTTCCCCTGCACTGCAGAAGGTTTTTGCAGGGCTGTGCGAGCTGTGAAATAAGGCTGACTGTGTCACTATCTTGCCTGTTGCAAAACACCACTTACGGACACGCCGGTCCCAAATTCAATTACTTTCAAAGCCTGCCACCGATATTGCTGTTTTATCAACACGTCGTGCAATGCACAGCACTGCTCAGATTCTCAGCTCTGGAGGCATATGATTAAAGCAGAATCTTTGTTTTGGCTGGGGGTGTTTCAGTCTTCATTTAAAGAAAAAGGAGGGTACCTGGCTCAAAGAACAAGATCACAAAAATAGGGAGTACCCAAAAGACACCTTATTCATAATAAAGTGATGCTGACCTCAGCATTGGCAGGAGCGAAATGGCTCTGTTTTGAATGCTGGCATTGGCAAGACGTTTATGTATAACCTATATGACCTACTAATTGTGGCAGAGTCCAGCAGCACTTGGGAAGCCCGGTCCCTTCTCACAGAGAGGGACAATGACCCAAACCACTCTCCAGCAGAAGAGAAAAAAATAAATAAATGCAGTAACCTGACACAATGCTGCAAGGCTGGAAGTCTGCTCTCCCCAATGTGCCTGCAGCAGAGCAGAGCCATGGCAAGCAGCTCAAGATCTACAGGATCACAGAATCCCAGAACGATATGGAATTGGAAGGGACCTCTGGAGATCATCTAGTCCAACCCCCTGCCAAAGCAGGGCCACCCAGAGCAGGTTGCACAGGAACATGTCCAGGCGGGTTTGGAATGTCTCCAGAGAAGGAGACTCCACCACCTCCCTGGGCAGCCTCTTCCAGGGCTCTGCCACCCTCAAAGTCAAGAAGTTCCTCCTCGTGTTTAGGTGGAAAGCAAAGGATAAGAAGTGCCCACTACATGCCACCTCCAGACAGAAAAGGCAAGATGGCCTTACGCAGCTCTTTTCCACCAGTGCCAGGTCACTGGATCCTATTTTAAACAGAGCTCCTGGGCAAAAGTTTTTAAGCATTTGTGCCATTGTGGCTTCTCGGGCTTAAAGTCAAAATCTTCTTCAGGTCAGGATGCTTGTTCACTGAGACAGCCCTGGGGCATCCCCCCTCCTACCCAGCATCAACCAGGGAGCAGAAGGACACCAACCACAGCCATGTGACTTCTTCCCGTAATCACAATTTTGAAATAAAAATAACCAGGAAAACAAAGCAGTTCAGGTACTTGGATCAAGTTAGGAAAGGAGAGGAGGGCACAGGAAAAAAAACAACCAACCAAACAAAAAAACCGACCAGTAAAGGGGGAAACAGTGATTTTTGACAGCCTCCCAAACAACGTGTTTACCATCTTCTCTTCCTGAATTTAAGCAAAATAAAGTGGAGGGCAGGAAAAAAAAATAAATATGAAAACTGTTCTGGAGTAACCCAAACTTATTTCTTTCAACCTCAAACCCACTTTTTTTTTTATTATTTCAGTTACCAAAACAAACAAACAAACAAACAAAAAACCCTTACTGCTTGTACAGGCAAACTTTTCTAACAGCAACTCCCCTTATAACGCAAAAGGTGAAGAGATCCCTGCGCCGCCTCAGCCTGTTTTTGGGGGGGTTTGAGCTCATTTTAAGGGCAGGAGCCAGTGTCGGAAGAAAATGGCAGTGAGTTGGATACAAACGACGTTTGGCCCAGTGTTTATTAAAACCTTTAAATACCAGAAGTGGTTGTAACAACCCAAAATCTTACCATTTCCATACATCTGATGCTTCCCCCTACCCAAGGCTCAAGCCTCATCTGGATGGCAATTTTACAACCCAGACATTTATACATAGGGACATATATTCCTTCTGACAGAAGTTACTAGTCAAGCAAAAAACATAATGGGTAACAGACTCCGAGGATAGAGAGGATCTGATTAATCTCCGTACTCGGGCAGAAATCTGGCCTAATGAAATGAATTTAAAAAGCTGAGTTTCCAAAGAAGGAACGTAACGTTTCCTAGTGGTTTGGCACACTCTCCTCAATTTGTCCAACTAGGAAAATAAAATAAATATAAGAATACCACAACTTTTGGGCTATGCTTCTCATTTTACTACTAGATTGCAGATTTCTGCTGTTTCTTATAATGCCACTCTATTCTGGCCCCTAAGGTGCACAGCCTGGCAAGCACACGGCCTCAGAATATCCTGAAGTTAATTACCTGAAGTAAACATGAGTTTCCTCACTCATTAAAGGAGGTTTTCCAGCCAGAAGCTAAGGATTATTTTTCATAAACTAAAACGTAAATGGGTGAACTAAATTGCAAAGAGGTACGAACCGGAAGTTTAAAGCATCTTTTTGATACATGTCAAATCCAACTAGTTAAGTTTTTTCTCCATCTCTGTATTAACTATTCAGATACTGCCTGCCATCCCACATGTGACACTTGCCTAGCAGAAAGCAGACTTCAGAAGTCACTTCCACTCCGTGTCCATGACTGCTCCTCTCAAGGAGTGCTACATGTGAAGACATACCAGAAGTCACTCGAAATTACACGGAGAGCTTCTTCATCAGCAGCTCCTACTGTTTAAATTGCTACTTGAAAAATTCACAGAATCTTCACGGTTGGAAGGGACCTTTGGGATCACTGAGTCCAACCACAAACACACAAAAGACCCCCACAATCGCGGGCACTAGAGCATGCCCTGAAGTGCCACCTCTACACGTTTCTGAAATCCCTCCAGGGATGGTGACTCCACCACCTCCCTGGGCAGGCCCTTCCACTGCCTGACCACCCTCTCAGGAAAGTCATTCTTCCTCAGATCTCATCTAAACCTCCCCTGCCCCAACTTCACACCATTTCCTCTGCTCCTGGCATCATTCCCTTGGGAGAAGAGGCCAACCCCCACCTCTCTACACCCTCCTGTCAGGGAGTTGTAGAGGGCAATGAGGTCTCCCCTCAGCCTCTCCTCGTGTGACTTGTTCTCCAGACCCCTCACCAGCTTGGTGGCTCTCCTCTGGACACGCTCCAGCCCCTCAATGTCCTTCCTGTAGTGAGGGACCCACCAGAAAAGCATTTCCTCTCCTTTCTGACCTGGGATGTGAAAGCAGGGACTTCTGCAATTTCAGCAAGACGTGTCCCCCACTGTCCACAGAGTTCATAGGTGCCACCAGCCTTCCCAGTGAGGAAACTAACCTGAGGACATTTTTGTCATGCCAGCAGTATTTTCATTTCTAAACCTTTTTTTTTTTAATGTTCCCTGGGCTTAAACAGGCCATGACTCTACTGTGATTAACATGTACTTGTCACTTTGCCCTTCCTGGTAGTGCCAGAGACAGCTGGGGACATGCCTGCAGCAGAAGCTAGGCAGATCTGTACAGGATTCATGCCTGACTTCGAAGAGAGGCAATTAACGATTACACAGAGTAGAGCCATTGAGAAAACACACAGGAAAAGCATGCAAGGTAGCACAGATGTGCAGCTAGCTTCTCCGTGTTCCAGTAGATAGGCTGGGTTTAGATACATGAAATTAAAAAGCAGAAAAGCACCGTTCTTCAGCTACTGTGGTTAAGTGCTAAACGCGTTGCGCATCCATGCTTCCAAGTGGGTTCATTTAACACCACACTATATAAATGCAA
>JAHREE010000335.1:56233-179567 GCA_033628505.1 Tringa tobata | reverse complement strand
CCCCACCCCCCATTTTATTTTTTTCTTTCTTTTTTTTTTTCTTTAAAAAAAAAGAGCTTTAAA
The DNA here is from genome assembly GCA_033628505.1 of Tringa tobata. NCBI lineage: Eukaryota > Metazoa > Chordata > Aves > Charadriiformes > Scolopacidae > Tringa > Tringa tobata. Next base: position 179,504 of record JAHREE010000335.1, on the reverse strand, counting down.
ATTCTCCGTACATCTGAATTAAAATATCCATTTCAAACCACAGTCCAGCAATTGAGGGTAAGAGAACGGAGATGAGCATGAAAGAGGCAATGAAGAAACACAATACCATTAAATCATTTTTCACTGCTTAATGTAACACTCATTGCAGAACAATTTAACAAATGCCATAACAAACAGTGTTGACACCACACGCTTTAACACTCGAAGACTGGCAGAGCCAGATTTTCAGGAGGACAAACAGTATGACATATATTTTAGGTTTATAACCAAATGCTTGGGCTTTCAAAACTTTTGGGATACCATTCACATTGCTCATCACCTGATGATACCAAGAGGTTCACAAAACAATTTTCTAAAGCAGCAAAAAAGGAAGTTTTCCTTGTTAATTTATTGTTGTCCTAATATTTAAATAAATCAAAATTTATTTGTGGCTTCTAACCGTTTACTACAGTTGGAATAACACAAAGCATTTGGCTTATTTTTAATGCCCACAGCAGTGAAAATTTGCAAAAACTAAACTAAATCTTTAATCTTCATCATTGTAATCGACTATCTATAATTTCACAAAAGCAAGGAAACGCTCTTTAAGAGTTTCCAGTGAAAAAAGACTTGATCAAAAAGTGCATTTAATGAAAATAAACCAGATTAAACTTCTTGGTTTTCTAGTATTTCAGGCAAAGTGATACAATTATCCATGTGCTGCGCTGGCAAAGCCTAACCTCTCCGGCATGTACCAAATTTGACAGTATTATACGCAGCCTATACACCATATCAGACCCTCCAACAAACGCATTATTTTGCCTCTGTTCCTTGATCTCTAATCTACCCAAAGCTTTTCAGAGATAATATTATAGTCATGGCTTAGGTCTTGACAACTGCACCCATACATCAATTTTAAATCTCGCATTAATCATCCTTCTCTAATCAGTGGCTATTCAGCACAAATTTACATCTCATTTTTGTTGGCCAAACAGCCACATTAGAGCTTTGAAGCTTATTCAGGCTTAAATGATTATATTCCCCTAATAAACACCGGAGTCCTCTCGGTCCAGCCACCGTGAGCTGCATTAATGGCACGCGGTGGCAGCAGGGGCTGTCCCGTATCAGCCTTGGGTGATGCTACAAGCAGAGGCCCCCACACCAAATGAGTTTGGTTTTCTTTCTTTTTCCATTTCCAGTATACTCAAACAGCCTCTGCAGACCCTCTTATGGCAACCGGTGTGCACAGCAGGCACATACACCGTGCAATTTATGTGCCTCCTCCTAACAGCTCCGTTTGCCACCTCTTTGAATGCGTGAGGTTACTGGTAAGAAAACCAAAATCCAGGTTTTCTGATTCCCTACATCCTCAGCGCCTCACAACCGTCACCAAAACCAAAGCAAGCTGTCAAAGCTGAACCCTGTAAAAAAAAAAAAAAAAAAAAAAATCCACTTTTCCCATTTGTCAGACAACTGTAACTTTGTTCACAGCACCACCAAATTGGGCTTTAGTGTGGCTTTTTCTTTGATCACCTCAGAATTAGGCATTACATTTTTAATATCTGACTGACTACAATTTTTTCCCTCGTTTTGGGTTGCTCTCGCTGCTTCGCGTGACAAAGGCTATCACTTATGCAGGATTACAGTAAGCAGCTAAAACACGATCAGTTCAGGGCAGATTTTGCATGTTCTTGCCTGCAATCCCTATAGTGAAGCAATCTATCCTGATTGAACAAAGAGTAATTATTTAATTAAAGATCCTCGGCAGGCTTACATTATTAAACCAGTATAAAAAGCCTCACATTGATTGTATATTCACTTTCAGTTAAGGTCTGAATCAGTATGCTAAGATCTAAAAATGAATGAACAGAATGAGTTTATTATGACTGTTGCTATGTACTTACCCACTATAGGTAATAAATTATACATGTGGATGCTTGTTATGCTTATTCCACAACATAATGCAACTTTTAGTTACTTTTTATTCTATGGGAGTTAATTCCCACCGCATCAGGCTTACATTGCTATTTAAACATGGCACCAGAATTACAAGGTTGTAAATGCGTCAGAGAGAGATGCAACCCGGACCTCAACGTTTCTTTAAATCTGGGATTGAAGAAACATGGATGTGCTCATTTGTTTATGACAAATGTTTATCTTTCTAGACATCAGGAAATAATTCTTCACAGAAAGAGTGGTCAGAGACTGGAATAGGCTGCCCAGGGAGGTGGTTGAGTCCCCATCCCTGAATGTGTTTAAGAGTCATTTAGATGTGGTGTTGGGGGATATGGTGTAGGGGAGAACTTTGTAGAGTAGGGTTGATGGTTGGACTCGATGATCCCAAGGGTCTTTTACAACCTGAATGATTCTATGATAGATGTCCTGTATCCTAACCGTGGCAGAAAGGATACGTTTCTGGAGAGGTTCCATACTTCACAAGCTATTTTTCCGTACCTGCAACCTCCTGCTACTTCATGCTCTTTTTCCAGCACCTGAGAACCGCTGAAGAACCCACTGAACATCAGCATGCTATGGCTAGGAAAGCAGCGCTGGGCCACTCGGAAAAGCACAAGCAAGGACCTCCCTTGGACTTGCATATGGAAGAGACACTTTCAGAGCAAGCCCATCCCTGAATGCAAGCTTCACTCAGCTTGGTACAGCTTATGGACATCATGCAGCTGAACTGCAGCGATGGCATTTTACAGCTAGGCCTTGCTTGTGGCCTGAATTTCTGGTAAAAAAAAAAGTTTTAAATAGTCTTAAGGAGCCCCCAGGAGAAAAGGCACTACTCAGCATGGGAACTACAGATGACTATTTATCCGTCCCTACTCTAGGCCTGATGCTCACTCGCAAAATAATGGACCACGTCGCACAAACACGAAATTACAAACCCAGTTCCATCATTATATGGCAGTTAAACCACGAAATCAATCCCCTTTCAATCTTTGTCTCTTCAGCTTCAGACTCTTCCAGTGAGACTGGATGCAAGGTTCACAAAGTATTGAAGTTTGAAAGGAAAACAGTGAATGAATGCACTTTAAAAGATAAATTAAAGTGCAGTTCTCCGAGGAAGAACTAATTAGCATAGGAAACGGCACTTCTACAGGTTTTGTGGTTACATTGTTCTTACCAAAACACATACCCACTGGAAGTTAGACAGCCAAAGAAATGGCACTCTGATTCTGAATTATGCCCCCATAGTGCATAATACCTAAAGCTTACAGCACAAAAATCTGTTTAAAGAAAAAAAAAAACACCACAAAAAGAACAAAGAGAAGGCTGAGATGTTGCTTGTGTCCTTTATTTGCCTGAAATGGAGTGTGGGGAATAGAGATGACTAGTACACACCTGTAAAGTTAGCAAGAAGAGGCATAGCAACATCTATTGACTGAGAACTGACATTTGACCAATTCAGACTGGAAAGATTAGTTTGTTTTATAAAAATAACATTGCTGTTGGCACACACTGCAAAGGGATGCAGTGGACTCACCAGGAGAGGAAGACTAAGAAGAAGAAATCTGTGTCCAGAAGACGCACTGTAGGTCAAATCAAGGTTGCAGACCTGCTGCAAGGACCCTTGAAGAAGTTTCTGCACCGTACCTACCACAGGAGATTCAACTATAAAATGCTAACAGCCCCAGTGGCCTTAAATTCTATGAAGCTACAACACCATTGCCTTCAGCTCACATATTCACAAATTTGCTCTTATTTTTACATAATGAGAACTAGGAAATACTATAATATTGTGCTTTTTTATCAATCGTTTTACTCCACCAGAAAGGAAACTATAACTCAGTAAGAAACAGCATGTCTAGAATGTCAATGATTTGCAATTAACATATTTGAACAGCGGGAAGTTGCCCAACTTTCTTTCTTAATATCATTTTGATTATTTACATATTTACTGTAATACAGGAGAAAACTACTTCAGATCTCAGATTTAAAACTGTGCAGAGCAGAAAAGAAAGGAAATTTGCCAAGTAATAGCTTTGGTCACAGCACTGTGTGTGAAAAAATTGTTTTCACTCTATTTTCTGTCTTTCTTGCTTGTTTTTTGAACAGACAAAACAAAGGTTAGAAAAAAAGGAAAGGAACAGTCTGTTCTTTTAAAGGCAACAATCAAGATGCTGCTAAGTTAGATTCATTCCCAGATCAAGAAAACGCAGGACCCCTATGGCACCAGAACCTATTTTGAGTTTCAGTTGCTTGCTTTACCCTTGATCAATGGGGGCACTACGTGCTCTTCCAGCAGGGACAGATGCACCAGGGAATTCACCTGGGAAAGCCCCTCTCATCCAAAAAAAAACAAAACAAAACCAAAAAAAAGCTCAACAGAGATTCAGGTTTTTGCCAAAGACCCTCCACAACACCTGGAGAGGCGTGCGCAGGGATTTCTGCACATCCAGCTTCAGCCTCTACAAACAGCAGTTTTTGGGGACACAGACCCCAGGAGCCAACCCTAGAAGCAGAAAGCCTCGGAAGCTCTGCTGTGCTCAAGAGGGGCAGGGAAGAGAGGAGCCCAAAAGCCCTACCTGGGCTAGGAGCATCACACAAAACGGCTCCGCAAACACCAAGCAAGGGCTGCTTAAGGTTCTCTGCTTTCTGTCCAACGGCTTCGCAGCAAAAGCCTTTTACAAACATTACACGGGCAGCATCATACCCAAATCCCCCGGGGGCTGAAGGCATTTGCCAGTTCAATACACTCACACAGCTCCCAGAAACAGGCTCTGCCAGACATAGTTACTGTGACTCCAAAGGACACGTACAGCCTGTCCACATGGAGACCACCCCTCCCAGTTAAATATACCAGACACTGAAATAAGCAGCGTTTCACAATTGAATATACAGGGCTCGGGCAGCTGAGCTTACAGCCCGCCTAATCGGTGCATTAATTTCAATGATAATTGAATATCTAAGCAGGACAACAACCAAATGCCCCGATGGATTTTGATTATCTCAGTCTTGGTATTTATCAGAATTACTCCGACGCACTGAGTCACCGGGCTCTGGCCACCGGGCACAAGTCCTTACCCACCGCTGCTTCCTTTGCACTGGAAGCATCGTTGACATCTAATGTCAAGACAAGACAACAAATACTGCACAAGAAAGGAGATGGGTATCTGAAACTGTGCAAGAAGGGTTTGATGTGGCCTGAAATCCGTTTCCAAGTCAACTATCCCCTGCGTTCCTGTTCAGCAGCCGTTCTCTGCCTCGCTGTAGTTCTGCAGCAGAGCCACTACAGCCACCGCTTTTGCGGGGAGGCACCAACTTGCTCAGAGTCACCTACACCATCACCTGGCACCACTCTGCTCCTCTTGCCATCTCCAGAGCTCACACCACCACTTGACACCACTTACCAATGACCACAACTCACTTATTTTCTCATCATGTGACAAGACATCTACAGTGATCACTAACTAGCAATTCTTTTCTAGAACTTCATCATTTTTAGGTTGATATTCCCAGCACTAAAACTGAAATCATCAGGGCTTTGCCCAGCGATTATATTAATCAATATCCAGATTTTTAAGGATGTAAAATAAACTCCAGAATTAGCAGCAAGACAAAAAGCAGATATGCTGCCACTGAAGTTAACTACAGGGGAACATTCAGTTATTCAACCTGGCATCAAAATAAAGCAAACAGTAAACCAGAAGGAGACTGTGTAATGAAGTGACTTTATCTCACAGGATTATACTTGTGGTTACGACTAATTGTGCAGCCTAGAAGGATTTGTGACAAACTGAATAATCTCGCATTATTGTAATGATTTGTAATCACAACACTGGCAATGATTTACGGGCTTACTATACATTTGCATCGCAATCAACTAAAACAGTCAGTTCCTGCCCTACAATTTGCAACAGTGCTTAAAATTAAGTCTTGCAAGGAACTCCCAACAGCTGCCCAGTCAAACAGACTGGAAGTTTGAAACCAAGGCAATGCTCCCAACTGTGAATCTTCTCAATTTTTGAAAAAAAAAAAAAAAATAAAAAATAAGGCTAAAATAGAACAAAACTGAACACCCCCAAGTTTTCTGAACCAAGGGCCACATTTTTGCTATCCTTTACTATGAATTAATTTTGAAAGATCACTTTCAATAAGTAGATATTTAGAGTCCATCACAACCTCCTCCTCTCCCACCCTGCTCTCACTCACCAGTTCTTGGTCTAGCTCCCAGCCAACTGCAAGGCAAGGGAGAGGTTGACCTGAACACCGCCGAGCCCGCAGCTCTTCCTCCCAACCGGAGCAGAACTGGAAATGGATGAACGGTGCACAACAACATCTCCAACCACATTAAGAAACACTCCATGCTACCTTCTTCTGCCAACTGCATCTTCTGCACAGCATTATGGACTGTCAATATTACGGGAAGAATCATCTCTGTTATAGGAAGACCTTTGAAAATGAGGGCCGGGTCGTTTGCCCCAAAGTATTTTTGCTGAACTCGGATGAGAATTTTTGCAGCATAAAGGCTCAGTCCTTTCCTCCGCTCCAGAGCCAAAAGCTCTCATCTTTGATACTGCAAGAAAGCATCCCAAGGAGGTTAATTATCCACAGAAAGCACAAATCTTTACAGGCTTCTGGCTTATCTTATTTCAGCACAGTAACAGATCTACAGGACACTATTTCTGTGTTTCAATATATAGGTAGTTCATATGTACCGAAATCAATAAGATACGCAGCCTTAAAGTGAAACTAGGCTTTAGGAATGGGTAAGCTTTCTAACAATTAAAACACATCTGCTTAAAATAGAATAATTTGATTCTTTCTACTCTTCAAAATCCAGAATTTAGTATAATCAAAGCAGTGACCTGGCACTTGCTGAAGCAGTGAAAACAAAAAGAAATAAGAATATACAAGTCAAATGCTTATCAGAGCATTTTGGCAAGAATGAGGTATCTAATAATACTTTTCTTCTTGGAAAGCAGCAAAAGGAGGCAAAACACGGGCTGTGCTGGGGGTGCTCCAGCCTGGTCTGACAGATGCAGTTTTTAGCAAGTTATCAGCAACCTCTGCTCCCTGCCTTCACCGCTCCTCTCCTGGGAGCTGCCCCAGAGGAGCCCAGCTCCTCAGCAGGCAATTCCTTGTCCTCCTCCTTCATGAATGTGCTGATGCACAGCCCTGACTCTTCTTGGGGGGGGCTTCTTCCTGCCAACCCCCAGGGCCTGATCCTGCCACCACCTGATCACTCATCCGTGGATTATTCCTTACTAAGATCACTAAGATCATACAGGGGTAGGCGAAGACCAAACTAACACGCAAGCTACATCACTAACTTAACACACTGCTACATCACTGATCTGAGCAAACTGTCTTGAAATAGAAATAAGGAACAGTAATTTCCCATTACACATGGGAGGGGGGAAATAAACAAATAAAAAAAAAATCACTGCTTTCTCTCCCTCCCTTAAATGCTTACAACTTCCCCATCAGACGGTGGGGTCTTTATTTTGTGGAGGGGCTTGAGGTTGGTTTTTTTTTCCCCCCAAGCCCTCTGGGCAGGCAGGGAAGCAGCAGCCACTGTTCAGCCCATGGTGTACGGACAATCGATCACGGCAGCTTGGCAGCAAACAACGTCCCGGCGGTAACGCAGCGATGACTGATAGCCGGGTGTCACCCACGTTCCCTTCAACGCCGCTTCATCCCCCACGTTGGGAAGAGTCTAAAAGGCTGTTGAGAGGAGCTACAGCTTGTCTTTGGAGGAGAGTTAACACACAACCCCTGAAAGCATGCATCTGCATCCTGGTACTTAATCTCTGACCTGTTTTGCAACGTTTTTTTTTCTATATTAAAACCGACAGACCTCACGATTACTGCCTGCTTTAGTCAAACACACTAAGTCATATAGCTCAGCGTGCTTTTTTTCCCCCCCAAAATGAACACATCTTACAATGAAGTAAGGCTATAAAACCAAAGTATTTTGAGGCAAAAAGAGCTTCCAACTAAAATACAAGCTTTTTTTTTTTTTTCACTAGCCAAAAACTAACCCTCCCCTTCCGTACGTGCACTCATCTACTGAAAACCACCCCGGCTTTGTGACTGAAACAAGCAAGCAGAAAACATGATGCTACCATTTTTGATCTCTGAATATCCTGAGCCATTCCCATTAATAACTTGAAAAATGGACAAAAGTTTGGTCTAACAGTCCTAGGTGCTCAGCTGCTGAACGACTTCTTGAATAGCCACAAACGAGGACTTTGCAGTAAAAGAGAAGTCATTCAAAAAGCTCTCTTTATGGGTTTTAAGCTAGGCAATGGATCTTCAAAAAAAGCTCTCGCTCTCTTAATTTTTATTGTCTTCATTCACTGTGCAATACACAGAGCAACCACTGTCATAAAGACAAAACAGCAGCTTCCATTATAACACTACTTTCAGGAATTTTGCATTTAAAATCTTCTCCTTCTAGACAAAACTACCAAGTGTTTCCTTTTCTGAAGTTATCACTCATTTTATTTCATGGTTGGCTTTTTTTTTTTTTTTGAGGTGGCTTCCCAGAACGAGCAACACAAAAAGAAAGCCAACCTTCCTTGATTGTAAGAACACTAAATAAATCAACCAGGACTGCAGTCTTGAATTTAGTTACCTAAATAAGCCATTAGCCTGAATAAAAATAACCACTGTCAAAAGGGGCAAGAGCAAGGCCAGTGCATTCCAAGTCTTACAAAAGGATTATGCAATTAAGTGATAAGTGATCCAGCGATACGTATATTCAGCATATGAAGTAGTAAGTAACATACTACAAAAATTCATAAACTATAAAATCCTAATGCATGTTTTTTAAAGCCTGGGCTGTTGTATATGCATTCTGTAATGGTAATACTTGATTCTGCAAAGTTTCAGATTCTCCATGACAGCACTACGTTTATACATTTTAATTGTACAGTTTCCAACTGCTGGATACCAATATTTTTGGAATTGGCACAAAAGTAACAGAGAAAACAATGGTTTTAGAAGATAAAGCTCTTAAAAGCTCTTTTATCCCCAAACATAATTCCTAGACGCTAGAGAAAAAAAGGACTTTTTAGCGTGAAAGGAGATTATTGTTTGCCCAATGAGCCTGTGTGGAAGAACTTAATGCTGACAACTGTATTTACAAAACGATATACTGAAGGATCAGCCGTCATTTTTTCTATGGTGGATTTGCAAGACCAGGATACTAATATATTATTCCAGTAATACAGTTCTAGCCGAGATAAAGATTTGCTTTATTCTTAATCTTACTAGTATTAATTCATTTTACAGTACCTTAGAATACTCTAGGCATTTTAGATCTCCTTTAATAGACCTATGCCTTGCCAGATGCTGCTCCCAACTAAAGGCTTGATGCACGTCAACAAGCGTGCAAACCAACTAGCTGAGAGCACAGGACCACAAGTTTAAGAGCACTCTCAAACGGAGTGAGAAGACTGAACTTCCAATGGGAAAGAAGATATGAGAAATGAAAAAGATGTGAATAAAGTAGTGAGGCTATTCAGTGAGAACTGCTGCCTAGCATGAGGTGCTATGGTTTAAAAGCAGCTACATACCATAGCTGACCTGTTTACTCCTCTATCTACCAGAGGAGCAGATCTTAAATACAGGGTGTTGGATGAGTAACAGTGATGTGGTTTTTAAGCAGGGCGAGATAAAAAAAAAAAAAAAAAAAAAAAAAAAGAAAGAAAGAGAGCTCATAGAGAAACAAAAACAGATCTCACCCTAGACAGTCAAGCTTTCAGACAGCAGGGCTTAAGATGTAGGGCTGGAAAAGACCAAAACAGATCGCTTGGTTTGTTCCTCCAGAAGAGATGACCTCTACTTTTCCAGAGTAGCAGAGATGATGTTTTGAACTACTGTCAGAGACCTCCTGTGAAAGAAACCCCACACCTGCCCCAAAGTCCCTTCCATCACATCTGACCTAAACCAGCTTAGCTGAAACAAATCCTGTTTTTCTTGCCCTACTCATTGCCAGCCTGGGCAAGAGGTTATTCCTTTCTCCTCTGCATCTCTCAGGGTGGTTGTGGGCCAGCCCAGTACTTCATGCTACACACCCAGCTCCATCTGCCTTTCCACACTAGACGTACATATCCATCGCGGAGCTAATGTCTTTAGATTTCGCTTGATATATTCAAGTTATTTGAAACAAAGACAGCTCTACAAGCAAGGCCACCAACTCACCAGGGAAATCCACCAATTTGAACAGCAGTCAGCTGGCCAAATTCCACTCCCATTAACTCCAGCATCTTCAGTCTCACTCTGGAGCTTTCAGAGTTTGAAACCCGAACAACTCAGCACTGCTTTAAAACACAGCTTGGTTCAATCCTCACAAGGGTCCTGCACAACTGCATTATTGACTTCTGGTGTCTTTTCAGACCCAAAGGCCAAGCTCTTTCGTAATAATTACGCTATACGACACAAGCATGACTCACTCTGTCACACTAAAACAGGCAGCATAAACAAAAGAAAACACTTCATCCCGGCCCCATGGGATATGAGCAAAAATAACCATGTAAGCACATGAAGAACCAGGGGGTGGGTCAGAGGCCAGAAGTTTATATATAAATAGATATATATACACCAATTCTGCATTTTACCTTAAAGAATCCTAGTGCAAAACAAACCTCCCATATATTTCAACTCTACTGAACTCAACATCACCTCACAAATTATTCATGTAAAATTATTTGGTGTATAACCAAAAATTTTAAGTACTGCTTTGGTTTGGATTACTCAGTTTAGTTAAATGTGCAATATGTTTCTCACTAAACCTCGGCACGCACGAAAGCGCGTACATATGAACAAAGCTGCCAAATTGCAGGTTTTTAAGGTGTCTTTAATATTTCTTTTTCACCTACTCGGGTATTACTTATTTCCATCATTCTCCCTGCTGCAGCATGAATTGCATTCTTGCCATGTTAGCATATCCCCCTGATTCCTCTTCTGCACTGGTCATAGCTGAGCAGCAGCGTTTGCAGGAAAAAAAAAACACAGGCTGCCAGAAGTACTGCCCTGAAAATGCCAATTATAATCATAGCTACATGACACAGCTCAATGGTGCCAAGAATCCTCCTTCTCCTTTCACTATCCCCTATCCCTCCCCCTTCATTTTATTTCTATCCCCTAGGGCAAACACTGCCTCCAATCCAGGATTCCAGTATAAAATCTCTATCTGAACTAAAATCGACAGAGAGCAGCATGAATCTATTCACAAACTATGCTGAGTAATCTAAATCACCATTATTTTTAACTTCAAAGAGGCACACTAGGGTACCTGTCCTCAAAAGACTGAGCCAAAAAATGCTACTCGCAAAAAAAAAATAAAAAAAAAAATTTCAAACCCATCAATGTCCTACATAAACGAGAAGCAACTTGCAGACCCAATCTGACTGAATTTACCCCCCATCTTTTGGTATTTGGCCTTATTAACCACCAAAAGCAGGGGCAATTGCTTTCCCTCTTGCAACGAGTCATGTAGCTCTCATTTTCTGCATTGCATAAAGAATTAGGAACACCTCCAGCGGACGAGGCTCCTTAGTCCATGTTTATTTTCCTGTCTCAGCCTAAAAAAAGAACCCCAGCACAGGGAGCTGTGCAGTGAGCCACAGCACACGGCCAATACCCCAAGGACCACGGAGGCTTTCCTGCTCCCTGCTCCAGGAAGGTCAGGGAAACCAACGGGAGGTGGAGAAGATGGGAGAGGATCCGTTACACAAAAGCAAAGCGGGTGCTCGGTGCTCCAATTTGGAGAGAAAAAGAGTACTTCTAACCTACAAGGAAATAAGTTTTAAAATAAACCCTGAAAGCAGAGAGGGTCTGAAACAAGTAAATCAGTGCTATTATAGCCACTGAAACAAAAATCAGATACAATCACTGAATAAATCAAGCCAGCTAAAAGAAAACATTTATTTTAATCAGCAACTTCTCCAATTATTTGGATATTGTTAGAAGTGGCTGTGGTTTTACTTGGCCAGACCAAATAAGACTGAACAGCACGTGTTTGGGGGGAGAGGGGAGGGGGTTGCCTTTGTATCTTTTCCTCCTGCGACGGCATTGCAGGGAGTCCAAAGGCATCACACAGTCTCCTGCCAAACCAAGGGAGAAGAGGAGGCAACACAGCCCACAAACAACGCCTGACCCAGCTACTTCTCCCACAGCACCTTCCGTTGTTCCCACTCCTGCTGAGTTTCTGTATCACAACAATGTATGTTTAGCACAGGCAAGCGCAGGCGGTTTCTGTAGGTCAGAGCCAGCTGGTGCCAGAGCCATCCATAGCGCACGTGTAGGTCTCTGATGTGCCAAGTTTGGGTAGTGCCAAGTTTAGGTCACCCCAAGGAGCACGCCAGGAAGAAGTCCAAAGGTAAAAGAGGCTGCAGACCTGCTCTACAAGCATAGGCTTCAACAAAAAAAAAAAAAAAAAAAAAACACAAAAAAAACTGTCTGGTTTTGTTGATATCCTTGGAGGGCTTCCTACTACACAAGAGGGACCAGACATCCCTGAGACAGCCTCTGGTAATTCCAATAACCTCCCTGAGGTTAAAGTAAACTTACATGAGCTGCAAAGCAACATCCAAATTGTCCCCTTGGCATGTCATACCAGGATCATAGAATCATAGAATCGTCTAGGTTGGAAGGGACCTTAAAGATCATCTCATAGAATCGTCTAGGTTGGAAGGGACCTTAAAGATCATCTAGTCCAACCATCAACCTAACTCTGACCAAAAAAAAAAAAAAAGAAAAAAGCAATAAAAATCACTAAACTCCTTGAACTGCAAAAGGGGCATCCCATCCATGCTGGGTACTCTTCAGTGGCAGGGAGAGAGTCCCTTTTCTGAGCTCCACGGCCATGGAGATCTCACAAGGACTTTTCTCACAGTCTAGCAGATATAACTGCAGGTTCAAGAGACAACTGCATTACTGCTGCAACCTGCTGAAGCTGCATAGCCAGGGAAGGCCTCCTGGGGCAGCCAGGAAGCCACACTACCTGCATTTATTATTTACTAGGAGGGTGACAGAGCACTGGAACAGGCCTCCCAAAGAGGCTGTGGAGTTTCCTTCTCCGGAGATATTCAAAACCTGCCTGGACATTGAATAATAGAATTGCCTAGGTTGGAAGAGACCTTTGAGATGATCTAGTCCAACTATCAACCTACCTCTGATTAAAAAAAAAAAAAAAAGACGACAAAAAAAAAAAAAACAAAAAACAACAACCCATCACTAAATCATGTCTCTAAGCACTATGTCAACCCATCTTTTGAACGCCTCCACTCAGTTCCTCAACCACTGCCCTGGGCAACCCATTCCAAGGCTTCATAACCCTTTCCATGAAGAAATTTTTCCTAATATCCAACCTGAACCTCCCCTGGCGCAACTTGAGGCCATTTCCTCTTGTCCCATCGCCTGGGACTTGGAAGAAGAGACTGACCCCCCCTGGCTACACCCTCCTTTCAGGGAGTTGGAGAGAGCGAGAAGGTCTCCCCTCAGCTTCCTCTTCCCCAGGCTGAACACCCCCAGCTCCCTCAGCCTCTCCTCATGAGACTTGTTCTCCAGAGCCCTCACCAGCTCCATTGCCCTTCTCTGGACCCGCTCCGGCCCCTCAATGTCTTTTTTGTGGTGAGGGGCCCAAAACTGGACACAGCCCTTGAGGTGGGGCCTCACCAGTGCCCAGTACAGGGGGACGGTCACCTCCCGAGTCTTACTCACCATGCTGTTGCTGACACAGGCCAGGATGATGGTGGCCTTCTTGGCCACCTGGGCACACTGCTGGCTCCTGTTCAGCCAGCTGTCCACCAACACCCCCAGGGCCTTTTCTGCCAGGCAGCTCCAGCCACTCTGCCCCAAGTCTGTAGCGCTGCAGGGGGTTGGTGTGACCCAAGGGCAGGACCTGGCACTTGGCCTTATTGAACCTCATCCCATTGGCCTCATCCCATCGATCCAGCCTGTCCAGATCCCTCTGTATAACCCTTCTACCCCCTGACACTCCCACCCAACTTGGTGTCATCTACAAACTTACTGAGGGTGCACTTGATCCCCTCATCCAGATCACTGATAAAGATATTAAAGAGAACAGGTCCCAGTACCCAGCCCTGGGGGACACCACTGGTGACTGGCCGCCAACCAGATTTAACTCCATCCACCACCACTCTCTGGGCCCAGCCTCCAGCCAGTATTTAACCCAGCGGAGAGTCCTCCCATCCAAACCACGGGCAAGACATGTTCCTGTCCAACCAGCTCTAGTTGAACCTGCTTCGCCAAGGAGACTGGACTAGATCACCTCTGAAGGTCCCTTCCAATCCCAACCATTTCTGTGAATTTGTGAAGAAGGGGATTTTTCTTACCTTCTGCACGCATGGGGGAAATGAAGGCCACTCAGGCTGCAAGGATACTTGACACTACCAAAACCTGTACCAAATAAGCACCTAACTAGACAAAGGTCTGCAGAGGCCACCCTTGGCTAAAGTGCTCCTCTCCTTTGCCCTAAAACCCAAGTACTGACTGTCATGATGACCCAATGCACACTGTTTAGCAGTGGACCAAGTTAGATCACATCTTCCCATTGTGTACAGCAAAAACGAGGTAAGGGACCTCCCTAGAGCACAGAATGTCTTAAAGCTTTAATACACAAAAATTACCATGCACTCAGCTGTAATAGAAGTTTGAACTATGATGCCTACAATGGATCTGCCAAAAGCAAGCTCCTTTGGCTTGATTGGCCCTCTTACCCCTCCTGTTTTGGTGGGGTTTTGGAGCTGGGGGAAGGGTAGGCATTGTTTGTTTGGTTTGGGGGTTTGTTTGTTTTTGTTTTGGTGTTTTGTTTTTTTTTTTTAAATAAATGTAGAAATCTGTTTTCAAAGCCTACCAGCTTGGGCCTGTAATACACAGATAACTTCTCCCAGGCACTTCCATACCACTACAAAGACTAAATATTTGCTTTAACAGCAGCTGTGCTCCTGGTGCAATCTCCTACCTCCAGAAAACATGATTCCAGGAAAAATACTAAGTTTCCTTAAGATTCACAATAAAAATCAAGCTGAGAAGCAGCAGTATTAGAGAAGTTGAAGGCTGCTTCGAACGCAAATGTATCTTCAGTTGGAGCTGTATGACCACTGAAATTGCTACCAAGTACCTGAAAAGTGACTAGACTCTGCAGGCATAGCAGTAATAAAATACATCAGTAAGCATCAAAAAGCTTACTTCAGCACATGGTCTGTATCTACACACTGTGGTATTGCAAAGTGTGACACTTTATGACATTTCTGCTCCTTTCTTTGTTGGGGCCTCTGCAGACAGAGATGGACCTCCAAAAATTTCCCCTAAGAGGACATCCTGAGATAACAAATTTGTATGAGAATACCTCAAAAAGAGCAGCTTGCATATCTCTAATCTCAATTAAAGCTCCCTCCTTTTCCAAATTCAAATTCTAAAGTGAGAGTTACTTAGAATACTTATAAAGGGCAGATCTTTTAAAAAAATTAAGCAAACGGAGCGTGACTGCAGCATAGCTGATTGCAAAGCAGTTAAGGGGTTAGAGAAGTAAGTCTGGAAAGACTTTTTCCAGTATTTGTAAAATCCTGCAAATATATTAGTCCAAGAGAGAGACAACTGGGCTAACCTCATGAATTTTTATGATGTCCCATGAAAACAAAGAAGATTAAGATGAGATTTCTGGAAATGCAAAAATCAACTCCCCGATTCACTTTTTTTTTTTGTGGAAGTTAAAGAAAGAAATCCTCCCTTTTCAGTCAGTAACCATTAATTTGGCATTCATGAGTGCGCTTCCAGGTGCCGTTTGGAAACTAAGCTTTTAAATATAGAAATGTTTCTCTAAAGGTTTCTCTAAATGCAATGAGGCGTATGCATGGTGTATTTAGCTTTTCATTTACTCATCTACACATGCACACCCAGGAATCTTCTCAACTCTTCAGACCTAGTTATTCCTCTTACTGATATCCCTGTAAAGACACTGGAATACACAGCGACTGTGCTTTATACCACAGCAAAAATACCCAGAGGTGTTCAAAAACCAAAAAATCTTCCATTAAGAAGTAGACACTGGGATCTTTACGGTGTGCCATGGCACCAATACATTGTGCTGGGAGCACGGCTGGACTGGTTATTCTGATGCCCAGACATGCAAGAGGAGCAGGTTTAGTCCATGGCTTTAAACCAATAGAGAAAAAAATATCGTTATGAACTCCAACCACAATAGGATGAGATCTTGAACTGAGCTGAGGATAAACTCGGCTCGCCACATAGCTTCTACATCCCCGCCATAACCCATGCCTGCAAGCACGCAGCTCATCTGAATGAGGCTGCCATTTCTGCAACCTTTCATCTACACAGAATATACGGAAACCCAGATTTACACGTGCCGGGTCAGTTGCATTTCATATCAACATTGCCAAGATTTTTATGGCAATGCTCACCTCACACAGCGCTCACGGCCCCTGAGAACCGCCAGGAATACTCAGCGCCACACAGGAGTCAGCCTTTCGAGATGGTAGCAAAGCTCCGTTACAGTACAGCACTGAGGATGCCCCAGCCAAACCAGAGACCAAAAGTCACAGCAACGACTGCTTGTACAACGCACTCAGGCCAACCACACACACTGCAGGGGATGAATGCATCTCAACTCCAGCACTTATTTCAGTTGCACCTGGGGAGGAATAACCCCCTGCACCAGCACAGGTTGGGGGTGACCTGCTGGAGAGCAGCTCTGAGGAGAAAGACGTAGGAGGCCTGGTGAACAACAGGATGACCATGAGCCAACAATGTGCCCTTGTAGCCAAGAAGGCCAATGGCATCTTGGGGGGCATCAGGAAGACTGTGACCATCAGGTGGAGGGAGGTCATCCTGCCCCTCTGCTCTGCCCTGGAGAGGCCCCATCTGGAGCACTGGGTCCAGTTCTGGGCTCCCCAGTTCCAGAAGGACAGGGAACTGCTGGAGAGGGGACAGCAGAGGGCTACAAAGATGGTGAGGGGCCTGGAGCATCTCTCTTATGAGGAGAGGCTGAGAGACTTGGGTCTTTTTAGTCTGGAGAAGGGAAGGCTGAGGGGGGATCTGATCAATGCTTAGAAATACTTCAAGGGTGGGTGTCAAGAGGATGGGGCTGGTCTTTTTTTCAGTGGTGCCCAGGGACAGGACAAGAGGAAATGAGCACAAACTTGCTGTTCCACCTAAACATGAGGAGGAACTTCTTTCCTTTGAGGGTGGCAGAGCCCTGGCAGAGGCTGCCCAGGGAGGTGGTGGAGTCTCCTTCTCTGGACACATTCCAAACCCCACCTGGACACGTTCCTGTGCAACCTGTTCTGGGTGGACCTCCTTTGGCAGGGGGTTGGACTAGATGATCTCCAGAGGTCCTTCCCCATTCCATGTGATTCGGTTATTCAGGTGTCAAATTAGGAGGCCAGGGTCTTTCAGTTCTCAGGGTAATTAATGGTAGGGACAGAGGCTCTTCAAGGTGTTTAAAACTCAGCTCCCATTCCAGTGTCATCAGCTCCCGGAATTTTATCATGGGCTGAAAAACGTTTCTGAACAGACCTCTTTATTTAAAGCTAACAGTAATGTCCCAGAGCCTGTGTTTCAGAAGAAAACTTCCACAAAATTGTGTTGTACATTTACCCCACAGGCTCCAAGAAAAGAACAGGAATTTATAATTGTAAAAAAAAATTTAAAACCTCATGGATTTTTTTGGTGAGGAGAGGAATGAGGGGGCTGACTCATTATTTCTTTTTTTTTTTTTTTGTTATACTTGTGGCTGGCTGTACTGCATAAATAAATCAATCCCCTAGCCACACAGCTCCATTTTTCCAGTCACAGCTTGTTGTTTTATTTATTTTTTCCCTCCATTGCCGACAAATCACTCCAGGGAGTTTTTAAACCCAGTAGTCTACTTTCCGAATGGAAATGGTTAGTATAATTTGCGAGAAAGCAAACAACAACAGAGACTTACCCCATTTTTTGGGTAGGCTATCCATCCTAGATCCCCCATCACTGTGCGCGAGTCCAGTAAATTCACTGAAAGTAAGAGAAAAAAATAACTGTTAAGGAAGATGGATGGATTACAAACATCAGCAAATATTTCAAGATGGGGGGGGGGGGATGGAGTAAACAAGCTGTTTATAATTAGCCAAGGAAGTTGGATTTTTGTAAAACAGAATAACAATGCAATAACTACTCTAACAATGAAGTCATATGCTGAGAACAGCTCTATATGTGCACTACTTCACTCCTTTGAGAGCTGCCACTGAAACCAAGCTGCAAACGTACTAAACTTCTGTAAGACCTAGATCCTTCATGGTCTTAGGATCTGGTCTTTAGGGGGGAACAAATACATAATGCACACTCTGTGTTTCTGTATATACACAGGACATACAGTATATAGGTACACACATACACTCACAAACATCTATGTGTGTTTACACACACACACGTCTTCTAAGGTGGCTTATGTTTTTAGCATAATCAGGCCTTTAAGACAAACGTGAAAGAAGAAAGAACATGCAGAGTTTCCTGATTATCATTAATTCAAGTTTTAAAGTGTTCTATGTGCAGGTACTACAGTGTTGCTGCTGTCAGGAATCTATTCTTTTCTCCCTCTCCCACATTCTTCTGCAAGTCTGACAATTTCATTGTAAGATATCCAAGGGTTCTCCCCCTCCCCTTAAAAAAAAATAAACTTGGAGTAGCTTTAAGTCACATAAACAATCAACAATTTACATTGAACAGCAAAAAACTACTTCCAAGCTTATAACACTTTTACCCCTCATATTACTTGAAACACTGAGTAAAAAGTGTGAAGTAATTAAATCTACACACGCTTAACTCAGGTAAGAAAAATTATAGCAGCTTTTGGTGCTCAGCTTTCACCTCCTATACCCAAGGCTTTAAATCTCCAAGTTAAAAGCTCGGTTCTGAATCAACAGCTGCCATCCAAAAAATTTCAACCTAGGAGGAACTTTCTTCTGCTTTAAAAGCACGCAATTTCCTTCTCTTTAGGTTATAACACTCACTTCTTGCAGTATATTTGCCTGCTCAACACCACACTTTTATGCGATTACACTATTTACAGAGGCACAGTAAGAAAACCCAGAAGTACACGATACCTAAGGGCACGCTCCTTTAAAAAACAAATGAAGATTAAACAGATTCAGTTTGAAAAAAACAAAGTTCTCTGAGTCAGTCTGGACTTAATCATTGTACTGTACTGAACGCTGACAAATGCAGTCCCTTGTACACAAAGCCAGCCCAAAACACAAATATACAATGCTGAGGTAGGGGAAAAAAAAAAAAATCAGTTCTCAGCTATGGCATCAAACACTTTAAAAAGATTTGTCTATCCAGGTATTTTCACAATGTATGCAAGTATTAATGCAGCACACTATCATAAGGCATATAAATGTTCTGCCTGGTCACGGATATTTTTGTGGTGTTGAGCAAAATCATCTGGTAGCTCAGGGTTTTCATGCCCAGATTGCTTTTCTCCTGCCAAAAGAGAAAACAGTTGGGAGCTGGCAATGCTACCCAACTACAGGACATTTGGTGGAAGCAATGCTCAGAGACTACGCTGAACTCCATCCACAGTAAGTAAACATACAATTAGGCAGCTCTCCACCCCACAGCCTCATCAAAATAAAAGTATTGCTATCATCTACCACCAGTGATGGGCAGCCTTCCCCCTCCTGAAGTCTGCAGGTAGAACACTCATTAAGGTCTCCTGCTCCAGCTGAAGTCAAGCATCGGTACCCAAGTGCTCCTGAACCACAATGCATTTTCTTTTTAATGGGATAAAAAAGGAGATCTTAAAATATACTAAAAAAAAAAAAAAAAAGACACATATAAATAACATATTGCATATTATAGCTGTATACTATTTTAAAAAGCAAGAGAAGGGAGTGCAGTTGCCAAAATGGCAGGTTTACCCAAACTCCTTCTATTGCAGTCACTGTAATTAAAGTGTGCAGAACAATATATTCCTGTCTTAAGTTGCAATACATGCAAAACAAGTATTGATCTACGTTGTACAACTTAATTAAAACTTGTCCTGGAGATGCTACTAATGAATGTAATTAGATAGTGTGTTTGATGCCACAAACTTCTTCGTGACATCCTAATTAAGGAAAAAAAAAGCAGAAAAAGTGCTTTTATTCAAACATCAGAAAAAGAACATGATACAACTAAATATTGTATTATCTTTCTATCAACGACAATTTTTAAATTGCTGTTATTAAGTTCAATTTCAAAATAATTTTCTGCATATGAAAAGATAATACAACCCATTCAACTCTAACTCAAGTCAGGGGGAATTTTCCTACCGGTGAGTCAGCCAGCAGAGCTGAATACTAAATCTCCAGTTAGAAAAGACTCGATTCCTCTCTTATTTTAGTAGAATTCTGCACGGAGCGTATGGAGGATAGAGATTGGATACCTCTTTTGACAGGCACCGCACACTGACCCAAAATTCACAGGCCAGGAAGACAAAGGCCACAAGTGACTCGAAGGACCCCCTCTGCCGGGGCTGCTCTGGAGACCAGAGAGGTTCCCAGACCAGCTCCGAAGGGCTGCTAAGGCACAGCAGACTCTCCAGTGGCCTCGTGGGCTTCTGCCCAGCACTCTATGTCTTCTAAAATCACGGTATGTCTTCTAAAACACTGCACTGCGTTCATCTGCTCTTGAGGAACGTATTTAGCCAGGAGTGATTCTAAATTGCTGCAAGGACTGGAGCATTTTGCTTTGAGAATCACCAAAATGCTTGTATAAACCCAAGTTACCTTGGCTCCATCTAGATACATTATCTGCATCTTCCCCATCACCATCCCACCCAGTCATTCCCAGCGCATCTGTCCTTTACTTGCACCATCGCCAGGTCCCAAGCCCACCCCTGATTCCACGTCGAACCAGGCCAGAACCCTGGCATCCCTTCTCCAAGGGATTGTCCAAATCAACAACATGGCCCAGCAGCTCCTCCGATGGCCCAGCTCCAGCAGCTCTCCACACAGGATGACAGTGCTACCAGCACTTCCAGGATGGTCCCTCAGTCAGCCTTCCCACCTCACACTACTGGAGACACTACCAGAGCATCATTACAAAAGTCCATATGGGCTGAGCACCACTTCTGTTCCCATTACCTTCCAGCCTGGTAGGAACATTGTTTCTTCTAAAATGACTTTCGTCAAAAAACCCGCAGATTGGCCGGGTTGGTAAAGAAACAGTGGGCAAACAGCAGGTAAAGTACGTACTTGCAACACGGAGGAAACCACTTCAGCAGAGTCTTTAGAGAAGGGTCCTGCCATCCCACACAGATGCTTCTGTAACTCGACGTGTGGCTACTTGGGAAGAGATGAAGCTTTTTTGCACCTGAATAAAAAACCCTGAAACTGGCAAGATAGAGACCAGAGGTCTTCTCCAGAGCAGCAGAACCCATTCCTCCCCAACCAACCTGTGACAACCATCAGCACGCACTTGCCCATGGCTGTCTAATAAACAACTGACCCAAACACACAGGTCACTGGAAAGAGATAATTCAGGAAAACCTCCAACTGTGGTACCTAAGGCTTCCATACTTCAGGAGGTCTAGTGCAAGCTCCTGTATAGCCTGGCACTCCTGGACCAGCCCTAATGCTGTAGATACTTCAGGGGCACAACCCAGAGCTGTACTCAGCAGCCCTTGGGAAACAGAAGAGTTTACCCCACTGAAGAAAACTCTCCAAAATCCACTAGCAACTACGCTTGGGCCATAACTTTAAAAGCCTCCAAAATAACAAAACTCATGTATTGTCACTTCCTTTCTCCTCAGCATCAGCTAGCTATGTCTCAACGAACAAGCAAGGAACCTCAGAGCCCATAAGCACACTCTTAGCACCTGTACCTTTGCCAGCAAACTTGGAAGAGGCACATACCCACATTCAAAAATATTTTCTGCTCATCTCCACCATCAGTGCATCCATCCCACAAGCCCTAATTATTTCTAATGCTCAGTCAAGGGGAACACAAAACCACACAGATCTATATCATCATTAACTTCCATGCCTTCAGGGCAGGATAAATGATGATTAAGTCTAAAGTCATACCACAGCCTTTCTTTTTCTTTTTTTTTTTTTTTTTTTTTTTCCCTCTTTTAATACAGAATAATAGCCCGGGGAATTTGCATAGACTCTTGTTCTCAGACAGGCTAGTTACTACGGGTGAGCAATCAAGTTAGAATAAAACCAGAAGTGATCTAAACCTTTGCCCTGCACTCTACCTGGCGAATTAATAGTGTTTTTTTCACTCAGGAATCTCTGACAGGGAGATCAGATATGGCTTTTTATGCAAATGTCCCCATCACCATCATACAGGCAGCATTTAAGGAGCTTCACTGCGGCTAGGCAGGGAACTGTGCTGGAAGGAAGCACAAGAAATGCCAGGGACTGGTGGGATTCAACGTGGACCTAAACCAACACTGCTGCTCACACAACAGAACGCCCCATCTGACACAGCCACCTCAAACAGTGCTGTGGGGCAGCATTAGTTTGCCCAGGAGAAAGCAGGACAGGTCTGTCACGTTGGTATGACGGCTGAAATAGAAGGCACCGATTCATGGATATTTTATTTTTTGGGGGGGTGACACCACCAAAGTGAGATGGCTCCGTTGGCTCTGGTCTCGAGCAGGAGCAACTGCAGCAGCTTCATTTTCTTCACTCCAAATTCAAATGGGGGAAAAAAAACAAAAAAACAAGCCGAGAAAATGAAAATTCCCCACCAAAGGGCTAAAACACTGAGCACTTCTACCCTACCAGCCACACCACCTCCTGCCATTTCAGCATCAAAGGACCTTCCAGAAAAAACTTCATGGCTCACACCGGGGTCAAGTCTCTGCAGGCACATGGAAGACTGAATTCTTCTGGGTTGTCATGATCTTTGAGCTGATTTCCAATAAATCCTTATACTCTGGAGCAGTCCTGCTCTTCAGCAGCACCCTTTGCAAGCCAAGGCTTACCACAGGGCACGCTCTACCAAAGCTTACCCTGACAAATCGCTCTAGAGTGGGCAAAGTGGTCAGGACACCAAAACCTGTGGAGTTTATGCCATGAAGCTGCAAAGCCATGAGAATCTTTTTATCATTATAAGTAATAATTAATAATTATAATTATTTATAATTAAATTATAAATAATAAAACTGAAATACACCTAAAGCAGGAGGAAAAGAACATCCTCTTCGATCGAATCTACATCCTCTTCGACCTGTAGCTACAGTTTCCATTACAAAACAAACAGGAGTAAAGAAACCTTTCCTGAAGCCTGCATAAATACTTCAAAACACCACACGAATTCTAAAGTAGTACATTTTTAAACAACTAACATTTGAATCAAAATGTTTTGCTTTAAAGTGAAGCAAAACTCTAATACATTCGTTACGAATTTAACAGGAATCCGAACACTGTTTTGGGTAACCTGAATCTGAACTCCTATGTGAAAAAAGGTGCGAATCAAGTGCTCCTACATTCTCCTGCAGCTCCTGGTCCCCTTTGCACAGCACTCCACAAGGACGTAGCCACCCATGGAAGGGTCAGACCTACACCAAGGTAGCCCCAGCTCTGACCCTACACTCATAGTTTGTGGGAGCAGCTATATTTAAAATGCTTGTGAGAAGCCTCTCGTGGGAATACTCGCAGAGTGCCAATTAAACAGGAGGCTAAACGCTCTGCTGGGTGGGGGTCAAGGCGCACAAGAAGACGCGACACCCTCACTGGGAGGTCTCCTGAAGAGCATCACAGGCTTTCCACCAAGCTTCACGCCTCTGCTCTTCTCCTCGCTCCCAAGGCAGGGGGGAGAGCTGCCAAGGACACCACCATTAGCAGGGCTGGTTTCACCTCCCCATCCTTCCTCCTGCGCTCCTGGAGTTCGCAGCACTACCAAGACACACTGACTCTTCATCATCATGAGTCAAAGTTTTCCTGCTTCATAAATCTTCGCCGGTTTTATTGCAGCATTGTTGCCATTCGTTTTCCAACTGTTTTCCCTGATGTGCCAAGTATTTCTTCAAAAAGTATAAATCCAAGGCGCTCCAACAAAGTGACAGTCAAAAATAACCCAAGAAAGCAAAAACAAATGCGAAAAAAATCAACTCTTGAAAGAAATCAAAGTCATCAGGGAGCAGATGTTTTGTATTAATTAACAACACTGAGCTGGGACAAAAAACACACAGGCAAGAACCTTGGAAACATTTCCATCAGTGGAAATCAGCTACAGCGGAGTTCAAGCTGTAGCAGTACCTATTATTTATAGCCCACTGGAGGAAGAAAATACACACTACTTAATGAACTCACAAACTAATATTAACTGCAGATTTATATTTTATTACGTTGGCTTCACTCTGCGCTAAGTTTTCTCGTGATTCCCTTTTATAGCAAGAGCCAAAACACTAGAATCTGCATCACAGATTCATAGGTTTTTAAGGCCAGATGGACAACTGCAATCATAACATCAGCCAGAGAATTTTACCCAGTAATTTCTGCATTATGTCTGCAATTTGTTTGAACACACTGTTTACGAGGGGTGTGATATTGCCCTTTGACAAAGTCCTTGGGGTTGGCTGCATTTTTTTCCCTGGGAGGCACAGCACCAGCCATAGCTCCAGGGAGTGGGACCAAAAGCTCACCTGGATGACCAGACCCACTAAAACAAATAGGGAAATGCTGATTTTTTTTTCTTTACAACGACTTGTGCTCAAGACAAGAGGGAGTCATTTGTTCTTCCCACCATACATAACCTCTGCTGAACGGGTCCAGAGGAGGGCCACGAGGATGATCAGAGGGCTGGAGCACCTCTGCTACAGAGACAGGCTGAGAGAGCTGGGGTTGTCCAGCCTGGAGAAGAAAAGGCTCCAGGGAGACCTTAGAGCAGCCTTCCAATATCTGAAGGGGCTACAGGAGAGCTGGGGAGGGACTCTTTGTCAGGAAAAGCAGTGACAGGACAAGGGGCAACGGTTTTAAATTGGAAGAGGGGAGATTTAGGTGAGATACCAGAAAGAAATTCTTTGCTGTGAGGGTGATGAGGCACTGGAACAGGTTGCCCAGAGAAGCTGTGGCTGCCCCATCCCTGGAGGGGTTCAAGGCCAGGCTGGATGGGGCTTGGAGCAACCTGGTCTGGTGGGAGGTGTCCCTGCCCAGGGCAGGGGGGTTGGAACTCGATGATCTTTAAGGTCCCTTCCAACTCTAACCATTCTGTGATTCTATGATTCTAAAAGCAGAAGCTGTCAGGAGATAATTAGCTTGACACCAAAGTCCCTGGAAATTTAAAAACTCCAGTATGGTTTGCCTTTTTTCTTTTTAATGGCAAACACTCCCATTCCCACCAAAATCACCTTTTAATTCAAATGGAATTATTCACTGTCAAGAAAGACAGTAAAACACTCCAGCCCCACTCATAACATCCACTGGAAATAACACCGTACCAACAGAATCGCAGATCACAGAATCACACGGGGTTGGAAGATGATCTGGAGATCATCTAGTCCAATCCCCTGCCAAAGCAGGGCCACCCAGAGCAGGTCCCACAGGAACGTGTCCAGGCGGGTTTGGAATGTCTCCGGAGAAGGAGACTCCACCACCTCCCTGGGCAGCCTCTTCCAGGGCTCTGCCACCCTCAAAGGAAGGAAGTTCCTCCTCATGTTCATGTTCCTCCAAGTTGGCTCCAGCACATATATTTTGGGGAAACCATCTGGGAAAGTATCACCCTGCCACTAAGAATGAAAAAGATGCTTCTGCTGAAGGCAAGATACAACCAGCACCTGCAACCAGCAACCTGACAACCAGCCTGCGTGGAGAAACAGAACACCTGTGCTGCCTGCAGACCCAGGGTATCTGCAAATGGTTGAAGAGCCTACTTAAAGCAAGCACCTTATTAAGCACTCATATAAAGACAAGCCCTAAAATCCTAACAGCTTCCCAGTGCCATCAAAACACCTGCTGGCAGTGCCGAGATGGAATCTCACCTTCTTCCCCAAACCACAGCATTGCTGACTAAATGCAATACAGTCTCTGTTCTTAAAAAGTATCCTAAAAGCCACGGACAAGTTCTGTTAGGCGTATAACTAAACTCAACAAAGGAAAGGAACCCAGCGCGGACACACTCAGAGCTGTCAAGGCTGTCAGCTTTCACTACCAGTGGACTTGCCAGACCTCAGCGTCCAGCACCAACAAAGCCTTCCTGTTGACAATAATGACTACTCTGCTGCCACTGAGTTCACTCAAGTAGAAAAAAAAAGGAACTGACATAATGCTTAGATAGCATTCAGGAGAAAAAAAAAAAAAAAAAACACATTTAAGATGATCTATTGGCTTTTCAGGGGGGTTGACAGTTTATCCCTTCTATTTCTGTTGAGGGAAGAGGGTGGAGGTTGCTAGTGGGAAGAGCACATCGCCAATGTGTTTTAGGAAGAACCTGCACGTGAACATTAGCGAAGCAAAGATGGATAAATCAAAATAACTGGTTCGGGTGGGGTGGTTTTTTTTTGAAAAATTAACTTATAGAGGCAAGTGCACAGATAGTTTCCCCAAGAAATTTCACTGGTTTGGGAAGTGCAAAGCAATTTAGAAAAAGACACAAGTCCACCCAGAAACACCATGAAGCGCACATTACTGATGCTGAATAATTTATTTCTTCCCAGGTGTTTCTCTATCCCCTCAGAGAATTACAAAGTTCAAGGTGGTTGTTCTGAGCTCTTTCTAACAGCAAGCGATCCAGGTTAGAGGACCCAGGAGTTAATAAATACCCTGGGAGGACACTTCAGTACTGCCCCCTGCACCAAAATGAAGCAGCTGGCATGAAAGCCTGCCAGCCCAGGGTCCTACCCTCTCTCCTACAGCCTCCGTACCTGCTACACAGCCACCTAAGCCCAGAAGCTCTCAACTTCTGCAGGGAACTGCTTCCTCTCCATGCAAAGCAGGGTTTGCTCCAGAGCATACCAGCTGACCCCCTGCTGATGCTCAGGAGCTTGCCAGGGGCAAGACGAGGGGCAGGAGTCACCTTCTCCCTCAGCTCATGGAGGTATTCCTCACTCTGCTGTGACAGCACATGCTACATCAACTTCTCCAAGAGGCATCTCTCATCCTTCCAGCTAGGGGTCATAGAATCACAGAATTGTCCAGGCCGGAAGGGACCTCCAAAGGTCATCTGGTCCAACCTCCCCACAGTCAGCAGGGACACCCCCAACCAAACCAGGTTGCCCAGGGCCTCATAGAGCCTCACCTTGAATGTCTCCAGGGAAGGGGCCTCAACCACCTCCCTGGGCAACCTCTTCCAGTGTTCCACCACCCTCATAGGAAAGAACCTTCTCCTGATCTCCAATCTAAATCTGCTCCCCTCCAGCTTAAAGCCACTGCCCCTTGCCCTGTCATTGCAGGCCTTTGTAAACAAGTTCTCCCCAGCCTTCCTGTAGGCCCCCTTCAGGTACTGGAAGGCCGCTATTAGGTCTCCCCGAGGCCTCCTCTTCTCCAGGCTGAACAACCCCAGCTCCCTCAGCCTGTCCTCGTGGCAGAGGTGCTCCGTCCCCTTGATCATCCTCATGGTCCTCCTCTGGACCCGCTTCATCAGGTCCACGTCCTTCTTATATTGAGGGCTCCAGACCTGCACACAATACTCCAGGTGAGGTCTCACCAGAGCAGAGTAAAGCGGAAGGAACAAGAACAAAATATAATTTCAAAGGGGAAAAAAAAAAAAAAAAGATTCTCTGCTAGCTTTTGAAACATGCTGCAATGTTACAGCAGGGATCAAAGAAAATGAGTTTAGTAAAGAGTAAGTTATAAAAAAAATTGTTCATTCCAATGCAATCAGTACCACAGTATTTCTGCAACATTCTCCGAGTAAAAAAAAAAACCAAACAACAACCTATCTGGAGTTCATCCTGGTTGAAATGATGCCCCATCTCTCACCAGCACTTATGATCAGTGAGAAAAGTACATTTATTACAGATATTTCAATTCTGGGTTGAGGTGTTTTATTATAAGCACAAGATATTTTTTAAAAAACCTTTTTAATGGCTGAGTATCTGCTGAAGAGCTGCACTGAATATTTTCCTCCCTAGAAGTGAGCACTTAATAACTGAAAAAAACCCCAGTGCTTCTACAAAGTGACCGATCTGCGTGCATTTGGGGTTTTTTTACATCCCATTTTGCCCTTGAACCACATCCAGATTTAGATTTATTTCCTAAAGAGGAAGTGAGAATATTAAAATAATTTACCAAAAAAAGTTCGTTTTCTTTCATTTGTTTGTTTCTTTCATTCTAGGGCAGGGTCACACTTCCCTGAGCAGTGTCTAAAGCTCATCTCTGTTCAAGAATATACGTACCTGCACGCTTACAGGAACAGACCACTAAAAAAAGCAGCTCAAAGTCAGGAAGGCTGGGGAGGGGGGGTGTTGTCTAACAACCCCACTTCTGCTGAAGAACCTAAAGCCAACAAGGTCCAACACCGTCACTCAACCTGAGCAATCTCAGCTCTGGACTTTCCCTGGGTCAAGGGCTCCGCGCTCGCTCAGCCAGCGGTGGAAAGAAGGATTTCTGCAGGAGCAGCACAGAAATCCTCCGAACCATAAAGCCTAAAGCCGACCAGATCAGAGAGCGAGGCACCACGTAATAAACTTCCCGGGCTCTGCAGTTTCAGGGAGGTTTTACAAAATCCTGTTCCCCTCCCCTCCCTTGGGAGCCCACAGCTTAACACTTTGTATTTTAGGGCCAAGAATAGAGCTAACGGTAGGGAATGGTGGGAGAGGTAACGGTGGAAGGGGAAGAAGCTGTCAGACATGCCCAGTAACTCTTCTCTTTCTCCCATGGTACCTGCCAGTTTACCCATCGGGAAGTTGATGTGAAAAGAGCCACTTTATACATCAAATTACGGTGTCAACATTTACGATACTACAAGGAAACGGTCTGTCAGTCGTTCAGTTTCAGACAGTTTGCCCGTTTTTCCACTATTTATTGCAATTTCTAAGATAAGCTTCCAAAGGAAACTGGTACTATCCTGGAGTCAATCTTTGCTATTGTTTATTTCTCTTTTTTTCAACACATGTCATTAGGCAGCAATGCTTTTAGTCATATTCTTAAAAATGCTGTGTTTCCAATGTTGTTTCACAGAATCACCTGGGGTTGGAAGGGGCCTCTGGAGATCATCTAGTCCAACCCCCCCTTTCACCATCAAAAGGATACCAGTTTCCATTTTAAAGCCACAACTGAGTCACCCTCGAAAAGCCACACATCACACATCCGGCTGATCCCAAAAAGACCATTAGACACGAGCTGTCCTTCCTTACACCAGTAATTACACTGCAGTAAATTTAAAAGTTAATGGGATTACTCCTGCGAGTAAAATAAACACAGGGCAGCGAGGCCGTACTCTGCTGTCATGGAAAGCACACACAGGGAACCACTCCACCACGAGAAATTAAGAACACATACCTCCTCCCCAAAGCCTCCTCACAAAGCTGTGTGAGCAGACCGAAATGTGTCCAAACTTTCCTGTTCTGCACACAGAAGGTATACGGATGCTGGCAGTACTTAATACCTACACAATTACACGAGATGCACTAGCTGCGTGAATGCACGGCGTACGAAGCCCCACGACTAAAAGCAACCCAAGAAGCAAAATGTTCTGACCATCTGCGTTTTTACCCAAAGCATTAGACAGACTGGAATACACAGATATGAAAATCAAGACTGCTTTCACGCCTGCTTCCGCTAAATACGCCCAAAAAAAAAAAAAAAATCCTCGAAAAGATACTTCATTCACTAATTAAAGATAAATATTGTGATGTTATACCTAAATCTGCATTTATAGAGTGTGCCATGACACAGAAATTATACGTCAGTTTTTAAACAACACACATACAAGTCAACACACTGAGAACAGGTAGGCTCATTCCAGGCTCTGGCATGAATAATCTGCAAATTACAACCTTCCTTTATTTTTCCCTGCACCAGACCCACCCCTTTAATTGTACTCATTTATCCATTCATTCAAATTAAAAACGATACATTAAGATAAAGCGAGCTTCAGAAAACCCTGGAAGAATTAAGAGAAAGAGGACCAAACACAGGAGTTTCTAACTAAAGAATATCCTTCTAGTCTTGAAAGAAATACAGCACATTACAAAATCAGGCTCATTTTGTCTCTCACCTTTGTCTATTTAAGCACAGGCCATTATTTCAAATGGTATTTCCTTTTATTTGCTTAACGATGTTTCGTTGTTACAGCGCTGCCTCACCAGCTTCTCCCGAAAAACCCCAAGACAAAATAAACCTCGTGTTTAATGACAATTACACAAACACAGTGTAGAGTGGCTTTGTGACGAGCGGTCAGATGTGATGCACTCCCTTGTGTTAATTTGCCCACCTGACACTTTTAAAGGTCGTCTGGGCGACATCCCAACTGAGACCTGCAAACCAACCCAAACCCACCGGTGACACGCCACAAAGTTCAGGGTGGAGGGGGAAGTCTTCCAACAACCCCTTCGTTCCTCCTATGTTTTCCACAAATAATTCACGTAAGCCGCCCCCCAAACCCTCGTACTTACAACGGGAAGATTTAAAACACGTGCATTTTGAAACTAAAGGAGGTGCAGGAAGCCCGGTCGCACGCTGCGGGGCTGTCACTCACACCCTATCGTCATAGGGAATGCATTTTGAAGTAAAAATATACTTCTGAAATACTGCCACTTGAAAACCATGTAATACTTTTGGTGTACTCTTTGGAATATTTTCTGTGTGACTGACTCCTGAATTTGTATAAACAGTTGAAGGGAAGAAGGAAATCTCTGGTTCTAATCAATGAACTCTACCAAATAGTTAAAAATAACGGCTAAACAATACTTGAAAACGTATGAAATACCATCGAGCCTTCATCCTTCACTACGTGTTTTGCTTTTAGTACATAAACTGCGAAAAAGCGATTGAAATCAAAATCTGTTTTATTTCCCTATTATAGGAAAAAATAATTCGGTTTTCTCAATATATATCCTGCAATCCGTTAACTGGAGATATCTACGAAGATATTTATTATACAGGCTGGGCACTTGATACTTCTCCATAAAAACGGCAGGAGCTTCTGAAATTCAGCTGCCCTTGCAAAAAAGCTATTTCCGTGCTAAGAAACCCAAGCACTGAATTTACTTTTTTTTTTTTTCCCCCCTCCAAATATTAACCTAGATTTTTAAAGCCTTTCCCCCCCTCAGTGTTTCTCCACTAGAGGGTAAAACAGAAAATCACGCACCCGTGAACCATTAACGGCACAGATCTTCTCCTACGAAGTCAACGTGTATTACGGTGAGATTTAGAGAAAGAAAAGAAAAAAACAACGTGATGGGGGGGGTTGAAGAAAAAAAAAGTAATTATGAGAATTTGTCATCCTCTGTGCCACTACGTACGTGTTACGTGCCTACACAGCACAGGGTAACTGGCTAGTTGTTTGAGCAGGGCGAGGAGGAGGAGGGATAATAAAAAACAAAAAAAACAACCCAGAAAAACCCACACCACCAACCTTCGAAAAATATTATCCACAGCTCTAAGATGGCTACCTCCGTCCCAGCGAAGCCAAGTTCCCAACCAGCCGGACACGACGACTAACCCCAGGGGAGGACTCTCCTCCCACGGGAGCCCAGAAGCGGCCAAACTGAACTTTTCAGACCCAAACCAGTGACAAGCGTCAGCGGCACACGGGCGGACCTCGGCGCCCGAGGTTCCTCAGGTACGGCAGGGAGAGCCCTTCCCAGAAGCCGAGCCGGTAGAGTGGGAAACTGGCGACGGAGACAGGCTGCGAGAAGCGCTTGTCAGATAATGCCTCTTTACAAATAAATCTCCCAGCAGCAAAGGACAGCGGTTATTGAGTAAGTTCAGGTCCGCAGCCGGACCCCTCCTACCGGCAGCCTGGGGTGAGGATTAGAAAAAAATAGGGGGAAAGTAAAGGGGAGGGGGGGGAGAGACCCGGAGCAAGCGCTTGGGCTGCTGTGAACATTCCCCCGCAACCTCCCCGCGGAGACGACACCAAAGCCCCTTCGCCAGGCAGCTTCACTAAATTCTTCCCAGTACCGTTCCCTGTCGGGTGACAGCCCTGTCCTGCCGCCGCCTGTTCCCGCAGGGACACCCTGACCCTCAACGCTCCCGCTGACTCCAGCCGGATTTTCCAGTAACTACCAAGGATGACCAAGCCAGAGCATCTCTTGGCCAAGCACCGGGGCGCACCGGGAGAGCGTGTCCTCCTCCTCCTCCCCCCTCAAGAGGCAGATGAGCAGTGGGGGAGAGCCCCTCGAAAGCAGCCACCCTGCCTCCCCCCCCCTAGCATCGCTCCCGTGGGTGAAATCATCCGAAACCCTCTGGGAGCAGAAGGATTGGTCCCACCATTATCTTACCAAAAGCCATTTCCATCATCCCCCTAAACCAATGCGCTTCCNCTGGATGATCTCTAGAAGGTTCCTTCCAACTCCACCAAGTCCATGATCAGTTCCTCCCCTGAGGATACTACCTCCAGATAAGCCAATAAAGACAAAAACCCAGCCTGGCGGGTGCCCATGCAGCAAGTCAAGGTTGACCAAACCCCTTCTTGCCTGGTGCTGCCTCCTCCACTTAACCCCATGGCCAAGATTTTTGGCGTGTTCATTTGTGTTATAAAAGCAGTAACCAAAGACTGAGCACCTGCAAAAGGCTCTCTCTCCCAGGGCGCCAAGGCTCAGGACCAGGACTCCAGACAAGCTGCAATTAAAACCACAAAATCCCCAAAGCCAGTTTTAAGAGAGCTGCCGATGACATGGCTCTCTCTACACCGCCATTCCTCATTTTTTATTCATAAAGTAGCTGGACAGTGCGTTTCTCTGTGCTCTCGCATCATCTACAAACCTCAGCTACTGCCAAAATCTAAACATCTTCCTGAGCTGTACGTGCATCTTATTTTCAAAAGCGTTTGCTCCTTTTTGCAGGAGGATTTTCTGCCTCGAGCTGCTGGACATTTTTACTGCCACCAGGAGGACAAGGAAGGGGCTCCGCTCCACCACACCAGGTACATCAGTAAAGGTGCCAGCCAAACGAAAAGCAGGACGTGCATCTGCTCGCAGCAGGGCATCAGATCTTCACTGCTCAAACATCCTGCTGGTCTGCAGTTTGGAAGGCACCGAGGTTTGCCATCAGACCACCCCGGCGTGAAGCTGCATTGGGCCAGGTCCTCAGCTGGGACAAACTGCAGCTGAGAATATCCGACCTCAGCCCTGCATCAGCTTTAGGAGGGGAGTAGCACCACGGGGTGTCTTCCTCTCTAGGGACTCGCCGTCTGAAGAAGCGGTGGGAAGTTTTGCCACCCAGAAATCAGGGCAATGCAGGAAAACGTTATCAGAAACAGCACCTTGCTAGCAGAGTAAAAAGGATCAGATGGCGAGGAACATGGAAAATGCTAAGCTGGATGGGAGCCTCTGCTGGCCGAGGGGCAAGACTGCTGTAGCTAGACAAGTCTTTTATCACAATCTCACGTCAAACTGTTGTTTGCTCCCGATTTTCGGCTGCCATTTGACAGTCATTAACTGCTGTTTGGACTGCCAGGCTTATAATTTAGAGGCATTTCACATGATATGTTAGTGACATCTTAATTTTCTAGGAAACACCAAGATGAGCTTCATATGATTCATAAGCTATTTAAGAACAGCCACCAGGCTCTAGGTTTCATCCTGCCTGCCTTTTGTCCTGCAGGAAACCAGCTCTTATTCCAAGACATTCGGTTTGCTCTCCGCCCTGGCTGTGCTGTGGCACAGGAGGAGTGTGTCCCAACCTCATCTCCCATCACTGAGAACTGATAAAAAAATAAATACAGCCTTATAAAAGGGTTACGGTGGGATCCCCAAATGGAGGGTGTTGCAGCTTTCTGCACTGTCTCGTGGATCCTGTCCGGTGGGGACTCGGGCTTACTACAGCTCTCCTCCTGGTTTTGCCACCAATCTTATTAGTAATCTGCAGCAGGCAATTCTCTCCTGCCTTTTCCCTCATCAGTGGGCTCTCAAAGAGAAGACAGAAATTTTAGCAAAGTGCTGCCGCATTCCTGGTAGCCTTGATGGGTAATCAGAGAGAAGCTGGGCAATGTGATGGCATCCCTTCCTATCTCCCACTAAAGAGTGTATCCTTTATTGCTTTGAGTAAATTCACTGTAAAAACCACAAGGTGTGGGCCACAAACTATTCAGGAACCTAAACCATCTCAGGCTCATGTCATTTTCCCCTGTATCTGGGCTGTATTTTGTGTCAGTTTCCAATTTTTCTTCCTGCATCTCATTAATGCGTTTCTACCCCTTACATTTATGCCTTTTCACCTATGCAAACAGTATTCCCTCTTCATCATCCTTCACTTAAGGTCTGTATTTCATCCTCTATAGCTTTTTCTCATGAGTCACTCCTATAGAATGCTAGTAATACTGTTATACTCCAAACTCCCTCCAGTTTTCCCAACATCTCCCTCATAACAGCTTGCCCCAAAGTGTAATCATACTAAAGCCGTAACAAACAACTATCTCTAAAATGCTTTTGCATACAGTGTCTGAAACTCAAATGACAGCTTTGTTCTATGTCACTTGCCACTTCATATCTAATTTGCTGTCAGCTATTACACGTATTTTAAACCATTTATTAAACCAGACATCTTTTGAGTTAGTGCATTTCAGATTATTTCACTTAGATATGCAAAAGCTCATTTTTCCAAGTTTAATTCAATTTCTCTCCTGTGTATGTAGTTCCTTTCATATAATTTCCGTGTTCCAACTGGGTTCTAATTCTGCATTGCCAATTCATTCCTTTAGCGTGCTGGTTATCCCATCGTCAATAGCATACACTTGAGCAATAAATGAGCCTATCCTTCAGATTATTTCAGAAACCAAAAACTGCCAGTCAAATCCATTCCCTCTATCATTATCCTTTACTGAGGTGTAAGGACATAATTCTTACGGCATCTCTGTATTCAATAGGGTCACCATCTGAGAAAAGATTCGATTTCATACTTTAGATATAAGTGTAAACAGCCCCACTAAAGCCACGTCTTCATTGAATTAATGGAATAGAAGCCCCACTGTAATGAAACAAACTGTTTAATTAGGCATATAAGCATTTCCATTTTCCTTTGAAAAGTCCTTTTCTTTCAAAAGAGTCAGAGAGGACGACACCTTTAAGGAATACCCTCATGGAATTTAGTAATTAGTTTTTGTTTTTTTTCCCCACAAGCCCTTTAAAACGGAAGAATTCCCTTCTATTCAGAAACCAAATGCATATTAAAAGCAAAAGCAATCTGGGAGCAGCTAAGCAGCTTTGCATAGGAGATATATTTGGATTTGGACCGTGAATGCAACTCCAATTTTCAGACAAAATGGCTGTGTTCAACAACCACGGCAGCAGCCTGTGTAGGACTGCGGAAAGTCAGAGCCCCAGTGGAAACCAGAAAAATATCTGTACCGAGAGCCATGGAGGGCAGGAAAAGTTAAACATCAAATGCAGGTGGGCCACCCCTTGGCCGGAGGAGGTATATCCAGTGACTGCGTCCCCTCCGTCACTCCTGAAATCCTCATACTTCAGCGTGGAGAAAGACATTAACCAGCAAACCAGCGTCTGCGTGAAGGAAAACGAGCAAGCGGTAAATAAAGCATCGCCTGTGCGAGTTCACGGCTCAGCCACTTGGGTGGTCTCGGCCCCCATTTGTCTTTTCCCACCCCCCAACAAAACACAGGAGCTGCCCTCAACCGCGCGCTTCGGGAAAGCTGCTCGCTTCATTTACAGCCTGAAATTAGATCCAAATCCATGGGAAAAACACGTGACTGTTTGATTCAGCCAGAAAGGGCTTAGAGAAAGCGTGACATTTCAGCCTGGCATTTTATTTTGGAGCGCTTCATCACCAGCCCTCGGTCCTGATAACAGTTCTTCCAAAGGCCCCCTGCCCTGGCAGCGGGCTCTCCCGTTCCCAAATGCTGTGTCGCCCTCTCGGCTCTCCTGCGGTCACCACGTGGAGCCAGATCCCAGGTGTTAAAAGCACACTGTCCTTCTGCAGCCAAAGGAATGGTCCCGGGCTTGGACATATATCGCTTCGCCGTGCCAGTCTGGATTAGACTGATCAGCAAAATAATCCAGGTGAGCCGTGGAAGCACACGCTTGTAAGCCAAGAGCAGCCCACCCGCTACTTAGCAAGCCTCGAGGTGTTTCTTTGCATCACACCAGAGGAGAGCATTAAAGGGAATAAATGAAATGGCTTTGCAGAGATTTATGGAGATTTTCTAATGCAGAAAGTGGAGCGCAGGAGAAAGTGCAAAGGCTAATTTGATTACATTGTTAGCCCTGTATAAATTTAATAATGGACTCGCTTCCACATTTCTCATCGCAAGCTATTTACATGCATCCACTAACTGCAATAGCTCAGCACATCGGGCTCTTGAATCCCTCTTCCCAACCCACCCCTGTGAGGAAGAGGAGCGTAACTATTCCTCCACAGATAGACAGAAGCGAAGGAGATGTTAATGATCCAGATAAAAATTACTGAATTGATTATGGCCCCCTCTAGATCAGGGACAACGTTCTTCAAATACTAATGAAATTATCTTATTCTTGTATCAGAATAAGAATCAGCTTGTACACAAGATATAATAATCCTGTATCAGATATTAAGAGGATCTGGCTTATCTCCTGAAGACATTCAGTCAGGAGCTTTAGCAGACACTGCACAAGCTTGGGCAAGTGACTTGGGTACATTTGCAAGTACCAGAGTGCTTTGTGAAAACCTAGTCCTTGAGTAACTTGCTCAAGGTCACGTAGAAGGTGCGTGGCAGACCTGAATCAAGCTCAAAAGCTATTAGAGCATCCATTTGCTTTTCATTCTCACTTTTCCTTTTCCAGCATGTCATTTTGGATCAGGATCTACACTGGCAAATGTGGACATTACTGTAGTTCAAGGGTTCACGTCCAGCACTTCACTCATTAAATACACATTCTTTCAAGGTACAAACATAATAATGGATATAATGATGAAAATCACTATATTAATGTATCATTGAATAGTGAAGTATAATAATCTCCTGCATACAGTCCAGAACTCAGTTCCTTTCTGAACTACGTTTCATAAGGTCAGTAATGCCTTCTTTAATTTCTAAGGGCAGTCTAGATGGCTACTCTGAATTTCTTTCATTACAGGCAGACTAGTTTCTTTAATTTGAGCTACTGCCCCGTATTTCACACCGAGACCAACTGTGTCTATTCTCCTCCTCTTGTTTGAGGAAGGCAAATCCATTTCATCTCACCTTTCTCCTCCAAGCAGAGCTGTTCGATGCTGATTTCTCTATTTCAACCTACCCCTAATGATTTCCTAAATAAATCACATCATTGTCAGTCACTTCATATCTCAAATACTTGCAAATGCTTAGCAATTTCAGCTGCCAACACATTCATTTATGTTCTTGTGAGATGGCATCTGGATCACAGCTATAGTCTTTCCATCAGCTAATTGCAACTGGTTTTGAAATGTAGGAGCATATTTATTTCTCTCTTTCCTTTGCAGTGCTTAAATTGTGCCTTTAGGTAGGGCTTACGTTCCAAACTCAGAAATACTTAGCTTGCAAAACTCCAGTGTCTACTCAGAGAAGTGCTTCAGCAAGTATAAATATTTTTTTTGGCATGTGCTTTGTTAAATAATTTTTAAACAACAGAGTGACAAGGTAGGATCAGGGCCAGCTTTCTAAGACAGAGTGCTTCATGTGACAAAACCTGACATAAATACTGCCCAGTGACATACAATCCACGCGTTGCCCACTGTCACTCTTAGCTTTCAGTCTTTCTTCCCCTAGCCCATCCAAGAGCTACAAGCAAAATGCTACTCAAAAAAAGCTTAGCTGTGCTAGATTTTGAAAAACGGAAAGAAAAGGCATAAAAATCCAGGAGCCACCTTTTCTACACAAACTTCCCAAAGGAGGGTCTAGCAACCATAGGGAGCCAAGCCTTCCGGAGAGACTTCTGCTCGTTACTAGGAAAAACCATGCCTTCCGTACCAGAAGAGCTGGAGCCATTAGGTGGTGTTGCCATCAAGCTGCAAGACCCCACTGCACTGATGTAAGTTTTGCTTCTGACACAGACACCCTGACTGGTCCTGAGGAGGCTGTTTCTCAATTGAGAATGTCCCTTTACTCGATGCTCAGTGACCTGGTCCCAAATGAGGTGCAAGTGAACGCCTGTTAAAAGAGTCACGTGCTCTGAAGGGTCAGCATTACACCTGAGGTGAGGCTGAAGGGGAACACCATCCAGCCCCACCCTTGCACCCACGATTAGATGTGGTGCTGAGGGATATGGTGGAGGACTTTGTAGAGTAGGGTAGATGGTTGGACTCAGTGATCCCAAGGGTCTCTTCCAACCTAGATGATTCTATGATTCATGACTGTCACAGTGGCATTTTTGCGTCCCTGTTCATTGGCAGTGTGGTTTAACAACCCAGGCAGTACCCTGGGAACCAGACAAGCCACATCCAATGCTTGCAACCACTGCTGTGCCTCACTTCGCCTCCCTGTTCTTCTGAGTCTGCCCCTTCCCTTGCCAAACACACTTTCAAGCAGGACTGCCTTTTAACATGACCATTGTCCATACCTACTTGTCACCCATCTCCTGGTAGAAGCCCTTCTTGTTACCTTTGATATCCCTTGCCAGATCCAATTCCAGTTGGGCTTTGGCTTTCATAACCTCATCCCTGCATTCTCAGCGTGTTTGTATTCCTCGCAGATTCTGCTGACGTATTACCAGTGTACTGGACAGTACTGGGGTGTAAAAACACCATCTGCATCATGACACGGCTATAAATGAGAACTGACAGCTCGTTACCAGTTATTTCTCCTTTTATAGCTTCTCCTCCTTGCTCTCCAAACTTCATTCCCCTTCCTGTCTCTTGTAAGATCTTCTGAGCTGTGGCACCTTTGCTTAATCTCCACTCGGTTCACCCTTTGGTAGGCTCTGCCTTCCCGCGCGTGCACTCCCAGACACTTCTGTCTGCTTCTGTTTTCTGCCTTTAATTCTGCCCCCAGCTAAACAGAAGAGGAGGTGATTACAATTTCATTCAATCAGGAGGTGAAGGAGGTGAGGGCACATGCACAGCAAGTGGAGAAAGGAGCAGCAATCAGATTACGGCTATAGCCTAGAGCGGAATATTTCGTAATGTGAACTTGTAATGGGTCTCTGGTCTAGGGCAGTAATAGGCATTTTACCCAGGGTGCAATAGTCACCCAAAGACATTTACTTCAGGAAATACTGAGCCTGGTATAAACATTTAAACTTTAATAAAACCATTACAGGTGCACTGATTGCCTAGCTCCGCTAGACACCGAAGCTACATAGGGAAGTGAATAATAAAATAAACAGGTGAACGGAAGTCATCACCAGGTCATTTTCATAAAGATTGACTCAAAACTCACCCTTAGTGGTTGGCTTTGGGTCAATGCATTATCCACATCCAAGAATTAGTCAGTGAACAACAACCATCTCAAAACATATCCCATCTTAAACAAGTTGTCCTCTGTAGATCAGTGTATTTAAAGAAGTCAAATCAAGAATTAGTATTTTCACTCCTGTTTCATACCCACAGTATCCAGATCCCTTGCACATCTCAATGTAAGGTTAAATTAAAACCTAACATCATATTTTTATGGGGCTACACATTGTTTCTACATATGCTCAGAACCACTTGGTCACTAACAAACAAGTTGTGTTTAAATATGACAAGGTAGCTTGTCATATTTCAGGTGACAAACATGATTCTGCTTACACAATATAAAAAAAAAATAAAATTAAAAAGCATTTAGAGTGGAGGCAGGACTCCAGTCAGGAGGAGGTGCAAATCTACCCCTCTGTCTTGCTAACCTAATCAGATGACTAGTCATTTACATCTTTCATCTTTTCTGGACCAATTCAGATAGGATTATTCCATGCCAACAAACATTTCAACACTAAATAAACTTTCTCTGTGCTTTGAGGGAAGCATCAAACCCACAGTCCCTCCTTTCTGCACAGGTCCCCTAATGAAAAGGCAATTATACAGAAAATAGGAGCACTTCAGAGTTACAGATAAGCATCCAGGAGAGAGATGGGGATTCTCACCAAGCGTTATCTTCTGGCCAGCAAAAGCATCTGCACAAAGGATGAGTATTTACTAAAGGTACCCTTACAGAACAGGTACGATGCCCTGGGTGCAGCAGATGAAGTGCATAATGAGAAAGAGGCGGAATTTGCATGAGCAGCCTTGCCAAAATCAGAGAGACCAACCCCTCGCAACAAAACCTGCATTAAGACCAGGCGCCGAGAAGAAACCCCGGCGAGTTATGGTCATTGGTGATTCCCTCCTGTGTAGAACGGGAGCACCCATTTGCAGACCAGACCCTCTTTTCAGGGAAGTGTGCTGTACTAGGAAACTTGTAGGAAGTTCTAGGAAGAGCCTAGTACAGCCTTCAGACTACTATCCATTTCTGCTCTTTCACGTGGCTAGAAATGATGTCGCAACAAGAAGTCCAAAGTGTATCAAAAGAGACTTCAGAGCACTAGGAAGGATGCTAAAAAATTCAGGAGCACAGGCAGTGTTTTCCTCCATCTTACCAGTAATGGAGGGAGACGAGAAGAAACAGGCGAGCCCAGGATATCAATACCTGGCTCCAGGACTGGTACCATGGCATTGCCTGAGGGTGTCAATGCTAGAGGGAACGTTTACAGTGCTCCTGGGAGCACGGAAGGCTGAGGAGTGTCTCTGAAATGCTTACACACCAGCACACACAGTATGAGAAACAATGTTATGAACAGGAAGCATCGGGCAGCTCCCAGAGCTACAATATCATTGTTATCAGAGAGAGTTGGTGGAATGAGTTCCACAACTGGAGTGCTGGGAGGGAGGGCTATAGGCTGTTCGGGAGGGATAGGTAGGGCAGGGAGGGGGAGAAATAACCCCCTGCACCAGGACAGGTTGGGGGTGACCTGCTGGAGAGCAGCTCTGAGGAGAAAGACCCAGGAGTCCTGGTGGACAATAGGGTGACCATGAGCCAACAACGTGCCCTTGTGGCCAAGAAGGCCAATGGCATCCTGGGGGGCATCAGGAAGAATGTGACCAGCAGGTGGAGGGAGGTCATCCTGCCCCTCTGCTCTGCCCTGGGGAGGCCCCATCTGGAGCACTGGGTCCAGTTCTGGGCTCCCCAGTTCCAGAAGGACAGGGAACTGCTGGAGAGGGTCCAGCGTAGGGCAACAAAGATGATGAGGGGCCTGGAGCATCTCTCTGATGAGGAGAGGCTGAGGGACTGCGGTCTTTTTAGTCTGGAGAAGAGAAGGCTGAGGGGGGATCTGATCAATGCTTAGAAATACTTCACGGGAGGGTGACA
Organism: Tringa tobata; assembly: GCA_033628505.1. Classification (NCBI taxonomy): domain Eukaryota; kingdom Metazoa; phylum Chordata; class Aves; order Charadriiformes; family Scolopacidae; genus Tringa; species Tringa tobata. Next base: position 138,179 of record JAHREE010000335.1, on the reverse strand, counting down.
AGAGGACGGGGCCAGTCTTTTTTCAGTGGTTCCCAGGGACAGGGACAAGAGGAAATGGGAACAAACTTGAATGTAAGAAGTTCCACCTAAACATGAGAAAAAAAGGACAGTAGAGTTGCTACTCTGGACTTCAGGAGGGCAAACTTGAAGCTATTCAGGGAGCTATCTAGCAGAGTACCTTGGGAATCTGCTTTTGAGGGCTTACGAGTCCATAAGTGCTGGTCAGTCTTTAAGAACCACTTTTCAGAAACACAGGAGCAGGAAATTCCATTGTGTCATAAGTCAAGCAAGTGTGGCAGAAGACCAGCTTGGCTGAACAGGGAACTCCTCATGGAACTGAAGAGCAAAAAGAAATTGTATGATGTCTGGAACCGAGCTCAGGCTTTGCAGGAAAATTATGGAAGGATAGTTCATACATCCAGGGAGATCACAAAAAAGGGCAAAGCTCAACTAGAGTTGAAACTGGCCAGTGTTATTTCACATAAAAATAAGGGCTTTTTTAAGTACATTAGTAACAAGAGGTCTAAAGAAAACATTGGACCAATACTTGTTGAAGATGGTCAGATGGCTAGTAGGGATGAAGAAAAAGCAGAGGTATTCAATGCAGTTTTTGCCTCAGTCTTTAATAATACTGGTAGACCGTGGGCTGCTCATCCCAAGTTGGACCACCACAAGTGTGGAAACAGTGATTTTCCATTTGAAGACACTGAAATTGTAAGGGACCGGCTGTATCAGCTGAATGTTCAAAAGCCCATGAGACCTGATGGGATTCATCCTAGGGTACTGAAAGACCTAGTGGATGTCACGGCAGGACCTCTCTTGATCATCTACCAAAGGCCTTGGGAGGTGAGGAGTTTCCTGCTGACTGGAAGCTAGCCAGTGTCATTCCAATCTACAGAAGGTTGTGAGGGAAAAACCACAGAACTATAGACCTGTTATTTAACCTCAGCTCCTGGAAAAATTATGGAGAAGATTATACTCGGTACTACTAATTTGATATCCTTCTATGATAAGGTCACATGTCTAGTGGGTGACAGGAAGGTGGTGGATGTAGTTTTCTAGATTTTAGTAAGCCTTTTGATACTGTCCCTGACTGCATCCTCCTGGACAAGTTTTCCAACTGTTAGATGAGCTCATAGTGCGTTGGGTGAAGAACTGGCTGAAGGGCAGAGCTCAAAGAGTTGTAGTGAGCGGGGCTACATCTGGCTGGCAGCCAGTCAGCAGCTGCATTCATCAGGCCTCAATTCCAAGGCCAGTCCTGTGCAATATTTATCAACTATCTGGATACAAGCGTCGAATGTACTATTAGCAAGTTTGCTGGTGATACCAAACTGGGAGGTGCTGTTGACTCTTGAGAGACAAGAAGCCTTGCAGAGGGGTCTAGATAGATTGCAGCACTGGGCTTTGATTAGTGGCCAACATCATCTACCTGGACTTGTACAAAGTATTTGACACTGTCCTGCATGACATCCTCTTCTCATAATTGGAGACCTGGATTTACAGATGGACCACTTGGTGGATAAGGAATTGGTTGGATGGCCTCACTCAAAAAATTGCAGTCAACAACTCAATGTCCAAGTGGTGACCAGTGATGGGTGGCATTCCTCAGGGGTTGGTCCTGTTTAACATCTTTGTCGGAGACACGGACAGTGGGATTGAGTGCACCCTCAGCAAGTTTGCAGATGGCACCAAGCTGCATGGTACGGTCAACATGCTGGAGGGAAGGGATGCCATCCAGAGGAACCTGGACAGCCTTGAGAGTTGCATCCATCCAAACCTCATGAAGTTCAACAAGGCCAAGTGCAAGGTCCTGCACCTGGGTTGGGGCAGTCCCAAACACAAATACAGGCTGGACAGAGAATGGATTGAGAGCAGCCTGGAGGAGAGGGACCTGGGGGTGTTGGTTGATGAAAAGCTGGACATGAGCCAACAATGCACACCAGCAGCTCAGGAAGCCAACCACATCCTGGGCTGCATCAAAAAGCATGGCCAGCAGGTCGCAGGAGGTGATCCTGCCCCTCTACTCTGGTGAGACCCCACCTGGAGCACTGCACCTCGCTTTGGGGGTCCCAGCACAAGAAAGACACGAACCTGTTGGAGTGGGTCCAGAGGAGGGCAATGAGGCTCATCAGAGGGCTGGAGCACCTCTCCTATGAGGAAAGACAGAGAGCTGGGGTTGTTCAGCCTGGAGAAGAGAAGGCTCTGGGGAGACCTTAGAGCAGCCTTCCAGTAACTAAAGCAGGCTTATAGGAAAGATGGAAAGGGACTCTTTATAGGACAAGGGGTAATGATTTTATACTGAAAGAAGGTAGATTTAGATTAGAAATTAGGAAGAAATTCCTTACTGTGAGGGTGGTGAGACACTGGAACAGGTTGCCCAGAGAAGCTGTGGCTGCCCCATCCCTGGAAGTTTTCAAGGCCAGGCTGGACGGGGCTTGGAGCAACCTGGTCTGGTGGGAGGTGTCTCTGCCCAGGGCAGGGGGGTTGGAACTTGATGATCTTTAAGGTCCCTTCCAACTCTAACCATCCTATGATTCTATGAAGTCAGTCCCATCATCTCAGTCAGGTTTTATTCACAAAAAATTAATCAACTTCCATGCTATACAGAAGTCCATTGTTGTCACCATCATCACATTTCCAGACCTTCACATTAAGAAAGCATGTGCTTCCTCACACACTGACCAGGGTTGGAGTCTAAGTGGAGGCTTCAAACTTTGAAAACAGTGTCCTTGAATTGACTCAAGTAGTCCATTTCTAGAAATTCAGTCCCAGGAGATGGTCTGAGCCCCTCCTTCAGCTCCCATTTTTCTACACATACCTCATTTCAGAAGGGAGCTTTATCGCTCCCTCCCCAGGGCCACGTGAGCGCTAGGGTAAGGGCAGTATGCAGCAGAACAGATGCTACGGCAGGAGTGTGTTTACACGAAGCTGCTGACAGCAGATGCCAGCTTGTAAAATTAGCCAATAAAAATACCAGCATCACTGTTTACAACTACTCTGAGCGAGACGGGCTGCCAGCAAACTGGAAATCACATTGCACTGACACGCCAGGTTGGAGATACGGCGTTTGGCAAGGCATCGTCATTTTTAGGCTACCAGAAGCAGGATTCTCATTCAAGTCGAAGGGAGTCAACCAAATGCTGCCCAATAATCTTGGACCTTCTCACTTCTGCATTCCAAAAGAATCCTATTTAATGTTAAAACCTAAAAGAACAAGAAATACTGTAACTAAGAAACCACATGTATCACTAGCCACTGAGAGCTTTTTGTATCTTACTGCTGTGGTCAAACTAGACTTTGATCAACAAATATATAGCAACTAGGCTGTAGAGCAGGAGGCCTTTACCCAAACTTACACCCCCTCCAGTACTTTTTCTAACCACAAACACAATTTTAAAAACATCCTGATTTTGTACCAAATTGTTGTCTACGGCTTGCCCATCTAGAGATGCTCAGACTGATCCTTTCAGAAGGTTAAAATAGTACTAAAATTTTCCAAAGTTATTTGTCATTAATCCTTCTAAGCCATTTAAAACAGTATTAAGACTAGCATATAGGCTAAAGAAATTTAAAACCTTAAAGAAAATTATTACAATTATGTTTTTAAACATAACACTGCCTACAGTCAAGGGCAATCTCCTTCCACAGTGCCAGATAAAGCTGAGTTTTAGAATCTTTTTTTCTTGCCTGTTAGTTTCCTTGCATTGAAAAATATCAACCTTCATTAAAATCTCAATTAATGCCTTCTATAATATTGTCAACTAGGAAACTAGAATTATAAAGGGAAATATTAAAGGAACTGAGATATTTCAGAGCTTCTGTAAGCCTCTTGTGGGCATAAACAATAAGTTAAAAAGTAGTAAGTAAACCAGGAAAAAATATAGATATTATAAGCCATGATTAGGAGGCTCTCTTCCTCTATAATCAAAGATTGATATAAGTTAATAACATAACATGCCTTTGGAATGTGTCCATGAAACCACAACACTAGGTGAACCATACGCCTCCAACATCTTTTCTACAGGAAATACTGAACAGCTTCAGTCTCCTGTATTATGAACTAACACAAGATAAATAAAACAAATAGAATAAAAAACAAAGGGCTGAAATCCTGTTGCTAGTGAACTGAATAAAGGCAAATTCAAAGACTTCAAATTAAGCTAGTGCTTTCTTCAATACAATGAGAAAGCTAATAAACATGACCTACCTCAACATCAAATACAAAAATAGCACCAAAGCACCTTCCACTCTACAACTGTTTTATGTGGAACAAACAAGACCCTGCACCATGTACCCAAGCAATAAATAGTGCCTGAGAGCTTCCCCCAGCTGTGACCAAGCAGCAATTAGGCACAATTGCTATAAAGCCTGCATGTGGAGGGTTTGGGGTTCTTTTTGTAGCTTTGCCTGTGAGAAGGATTTAGAAGGGGAAGGCTGTAGCTTACTCTGGAAAGATGATGTGTTTCCTATTCAACTCAAGTTTTGTGGTAAGAAAGATTTGTTTGTTTAATTAAAAATAAAGGGCTAGGGAGCAGTAAGCTTGGGGACTGGAGGCCTACAGAGATGCTTATGAGCTGTGGATGGTATCTTATTGTTGGTTTTAGGCAGTGTGGAGACCTTTACACAAGGTCTGTCGTTAGTGTCAGCTGTGTTATGAAGCCCCTTGGTTTCTTTTCTTGTTGGCTAAATAACTGTGCCTTTCTGTGAGCAGCTCTTGTTTGTGACTAGCTTGAGGCTTCTTGGCTGCTCAGGTAAGCTCTATTTATCTATTGCTAGAGCATGTTTAAAACATCTTGTGGACTATGAGGATTCTCAGTTTTGGGAACTGAAGAAAGCTTTTTACTTTAGTAAAAATCAGAGACTTTTTCTTCTCTCTCAGTTCATCTCTGAGAAGTAGTATTGTACCTCTTTCTTCCTGAACCACTCTTTACCCTATATATGTATTTTTTTTATAACTAGTAGCTTTTTTTTTCTCTGGGACACTGGAGGGGGAGACAGTGTTCACTGGGGCTCCCTGTGATAATTACTGTTTCAGAAAGGTAGTTAAAATGGGGTTAAAACTTTAGGTTTTCCTTAGGCAGTCTATAACCTGATTGTCTCAGGTGTCTTAGTTAAGCTTTGCCTGCTAGGTACAGGTGAAAGCTGTGTGCTCGTTCAGTGCAAGCTGCTTCTACTTGAAAGGACACTGTAGAGAGGTTGGTGCTGGTCTCTTCTCACAGGTAATTAATGACAGAAGAGAGGGAATGGCTTCAAGCTCCAACAGGGTAGGCTTAGACTAAACATTAGGAAAGAATTCTTCACAGAAAGAGTGGTCGGGCATTGGAATAGGCTGCCCAGGGAGGGAGTTGAGTCCCCATCCCTGGATGCGTTTAAGAGTCGTTTAGATGTGGTGCTGAGGGATATGGTGTAGGGGAGGACTTTGTAGAGTAGGGTAGATGGTTGGACTCGATGATCCCAAGGGTCTCTTCCAACCTAGATGATTCTATGATTCTATGCAGAGCTGCTAATACATTGATCAAGTTTTGTTTCTCTGCCTAAGTATATGCTGAACTTAATGCTGTGGGTAGTTTTGGTGACATGTTTGAGGCTGCTTCAGGTGCATAAAACTAAGTATATATGCAAGAAACTATGAAGAAGAGACCTGGTTCTACAGTGAGTGCAGAAGAAATGTGGCCTGTCAGTAATGCTTGATGTGATTAATTTACAGGATGTATTGGTTTTTTTTACTCCTGTAAACTTACAGAGCACTCATTCAGTCTGTTTATCATATTGTGGTATGACATAAAGACTTCAGTTATGCTTTATTTGCGAGGTGGTGTTTGAGTGCAGAGCCAAGGAGTCTTAAGGGTGTGTGGTCATATTTACAAGCCTGAAAGGATAATTAAAATCCTTGGTGGTGTATGCTAAATTTAATTTTTCCTGGTTTTATTACATGTAAAAGAGGGGCTGCTGATATGGGTGTTCCTAAACAAAATTGTACAAGTAGTTTCTAACAGATACAGTTGCACAAAACTGAAGGGCTTTTCTTTTGCACCTAGTGTGCTATTTTTGATGTCTGTTCAATAATGCTTAACCTTTTCACTTTGTTTTATTCTATTTTTAATCTGTCTATGTCAAGTTCTCCATCTAGATGTGTTTAGTAGCATTTGGCTTGTGAAGTCTCCGGAGACTGATTCTTTACTCTTTTTATGTGGTGTATGTGATAAGGTAATTTCTTGCTAGGATCTCTAAGGACTTGTGCCAGACTAACAATAATTGGTAAGAGCTTTAAACTGCTCCATGAGTTATATGCTCCTGGGTGAGGAGAGTGAAGAAAGATGGGACCCATAATTTCCCAGTACGGAAGGATTTTTTTCTTGGCCATATACAGAATTCATGAATCTATTTGTTTCACCAATGGTACAACACAATGCGTGGGGCTAGATGATATCCAGTGGTGGAGATGGTCTCCAGCTAGGTGGACTAGATCATCTCTAGAGGTCTGTTCTGTGGGCTTGTACTACAGTACTTTCTGCTTTACTACATGCATTCGTGTCAAATGGGAGTGATTGGTACAGAAAGCAACTTTCAAGCACTTCTGAGGAGCTACTGTCTCCTTAGCTGTTGAGTTTAGAGTTGAAAAGAAGTTTCCAAATGGAAACTTCTCTGAAGCTTGCAGAAGACAAGCAGGGATGTACCTGAAGGATTTAAGGCAGCAACACATTAAGAGCTATGTAAGACTGCTCAGGAGTGGTTTGTTTTGGTTTTTTTTGGTGTCGTTATCTCTGCCATGTGCAGCACCTGAGGAAGCCTTCAGTTAACTGGGAAGTGCTTGTTCATGCTGGAAAACCTAACCCCTTCACATATTTCACTTCAAGAAACCAAAGGCATGCCTGGGTTTTCCTTTGGCAACTTCACGTCCCTTGCTGGTAGTGTTTCCATAGCCTTTCTACAAAAGACTTATTTCTGGAAGCTACTCTAATGAAAAAAAANTTTGGGGACTGATGAATGGATAAACAAGAAGACCAGCCAGATCAATGCCTGGCTCCATAACTGGTGCAGGGCTTTGGGTTCTCTGACCATAGTTTGATTTACAGGACACCGGGTCTGTTTGCGAATGATGGGAAAACCCTATCCTGAAAGGGGAAAAGGGTGTTAGGCCAAGAGTTAGCAAGGCTCATGGACAGGGCTTTAAACTAAAGTGAAGGGGGAAGGGGATAAAACCAGGCCCACTGGTAATGAGCTTGGGGGTAAAGGGCCAAGGATGGGGGTGAAATTGGGAGCCCAGCTCAAGTGCATCTACACTAATGCATGTAGCATGAGCAACAGACAGGATGAGCTGGAAGCCATTGTGCAGCAGGACAGCTATGATGTAGTTGCCATCACAGAAATGTGGTGGGATGACTGTAGGGAAGTGATGGTGCCTCTATACTGGGCACTGGTGAGGCCTCACCTCGAGGGCTGTGTTTAGATCTGGGCCCCTCACTACAAGAAGGACACTGAGGTGCTGGAGCATGTCCAGAGGAGAGCCACCAAGCTGGTGAGGGGTCTGGAGAACAAGTCACATGAGGAGAGGCTGAGGGAACTGGGCATGTTTAGTTTGGAGAAGAGGAGGCTGAGGGGAGACCTCATTGCCCTCTACAACTCCCTGAGAGGAGGGTGTAGAGAGGTGGGGGTTGGCCTCTTCTCCCAAGGGAATGATGCCAGGAGCAGAGGAAATGGTGTGAAGTTGGGGCAGGGGAGGTTTAGATGAGATCTGAGGAAGAATGACTTTCCTGAGAGGGTGGTCAGGCCCTGGAAGGGCCTGCCCAGGGAGGTGGTGGAGTCACCATCCCTGGAGGGATTTCAGAAACGTGTAGAGGTGGCACTTCAGGGCATCCTCTAGTGGCCAAGATTGTTGGGTTGGGTGGGGGTTTTTTGTGTATGGCTGGACTCCGTGATCTCAAAGGTCCCTTCCAACATGAAGATTCTGTGAAGAAATACTGATTTGGAAGTTACCTTATGTCAGATGTGGCACAGATCCTGGAAAATCTGTCATGGCCTATGAGTGTGAAGTCTGAATCCTGTAGCAAATGACCACCTAACTCAATCTCTTCTATTTAGACCTGGACATATAAAAGGCGTGAGAAAGGTGTATGATTTCCATCTTGGATGCCCAGTAATAAAAAATGTCAGGTGATACTTGTTATGCGAACTTGACACATCCACTTGGTGTATGGAGAATGATTTCCTTCAACTGAAGTCCTGTTTTTCAGTTAAATATAACTGTTTGGTTTTGTTATCTGCTTATATTATATTTAACTGTCCATCAAGGGACCAATGTTGCATCAGGGCAACTCCGGAGGGAGCAGGTTGTTAAGCAGTAGTACGATTGAGGTTGGTGTATGTGTGTGTGACAGGTGTTTTCAGTGCTTTGTGGAAGTGGGATGAGTATTTGGGTATTGAGTTTCTTGCTTTGTGGCCAAGAAAAACAGAAGTTGCTATCATGGTGTCTGTGATGTACAGGGTTCTTTGTAAAAGAACTAGCTGCAAGTATTTCCTCTTGTAAAGCTTAAGATTTTTCTCTTGTTTCTATAGCACTTTGCAGTCTGGCTTAAGGGCAAAATATTCTGTAACTTTCATCTCAGATGGTGCGAATGCTCATGGGTTTTCCCCAAACTGTATCCTCCAACTTGAGGGAAATTGCAGAGCTAGTGGTGGCTGTGCAATATACTTCTCAGTGAAGTCAGAAGAGATTGGCTTTGGCTTAGGAGGTTTGCCTGAGGTAAATGTTGGTTTGGCAAGTCATTTGACTGACACTCATACTCTTAATTGTTCAATGGTTGACCCAAACACCCATGTGGTTTTCCAAAACGGGGGCTGACTGAAACTGCTTACTGTGAAATATCTAACTTAAACAGAAGCGGGGGTATTCTCTTCCTGATGAAATTAAATGCACTTGTTTTTGTCTATAGGGAATTCCAGACATGGTGCATTAAAAGATAGTTTAAGCCTCACTTGCAACAGCAAACCTGAACCATATGTGCTGTGGTTAGCAGTTCAGGGGCATCCAGGGTATGCAGGAACTACATACATAACTACAGCAAACAACTGGCCTTTGGGTTCCCCAACAGGCTGTTTCAGAAATGGGAAATTTTTGCATTTCTAATCCCTTGCAAGAGAGAAGACTGGTACTTGAATATTTCATCTTAGTTTCTCTGAGCTATTTGTTCAAGAGGCAACTTTTGATCAGTGATTATTGCTTAATTAAGGTACCTTTGGCACTGCTGACAACACGCACCCTAAAAGCACCAGCACTTAAATGCACACTGACAGCTTTTCTGAGTGATGTGCCATGATACAAGTCAAGAGTCACTGGCTTCCCGTGATTTAAAGAAAAAGAAGCTGCAGCTCAGAGTTGGATTCAAGTTAGAGGCTATAATTTGTACTGAACGGTGCTACAAATTATCATGGCAAATGTGACTCAATAAGGCAAATAGTGAATGAACATTAACATGAACTTGCATTCTTGACCTCAGGAAGTAGAAGCTGAATGAAGGCTGGTGTAGAATTTGTGCAATGCCATTTGATATAGCTCACTTGTACAGGCCAGTTAGGAATCCTGGACAGCACATCTGTTTGGGTAACAATCCCAAGTTTTCCAAAGTGTTTGTTGTGTGTGCTTAAGGCTGCAGGAGGAGTCAAGTGCAGCACCTACTTGAGTTTCAGCTTATCCTCTGGGACCTTCAGCAAGAGCTCAGCTGTAATGGGCTGTGTCTTTTCTGACCTATCTTGTTTGCTGTGTCTGCAGTAATGAAGGATCTGCCCACTCTTGAAAGATGGTCAGTGCTAACAGGTGTGAAGTTATGACAAAATTTGTTTCCTCACTATTCTAAAGAATTAAAACATGTTTAAAATATGTAAGAGCCTAATGTCTCTCCATGCTGTGAAATCTCAGGAAGATGCTATATTTTCAACAATGGTCCTCTTGAAATGTGTTGTATGAATGAGGTGCCAGAGGTGGAGTACTCTAATATTCAATCTTGCTTCTCCCTTCTGCAAAGCAGCAGTGGCTTCCCTTGTAGGCTGCAAGCAGGTATTGCATGAAATGAGGAATAGCCAGCAGCTTCAAGATAAAACTACTTAAACTGAATTCTGGCTTACGGTGTAGCTCATTCAGACCTTGGTCACAGAATGATGTGAGTTAAGCTGCAGGGGGTCTACGTCTTAGTTGGGAACTGGAGAAGGCATTGAAACCTTGTATGCAAAAAACCCCATTTTGCAGGAATACAAGATAAATGGCTGTTAAGAGTGGAGGCAGGTTGCCAGTAACCTGAGGGCTGCCACAGACTGGTGTGTAACTGCAGGACATACTGTTCTTCATATATCTTTCCTATACTTTTTCTCATCCAAGATAAATGCTAATCCCTTAAGATCTTTAGGGAATGACTGATCAGGTGTTAGCTGCTGTACATGGGTTAACAAAAGGCATCTTAAGCAACTTTGTTGTTAACTGTGCTTTCACAAACCAGCAGCATTGCTAGACTTCGATTTTACTCTAAGACAACTGGCTTCTGAAGTTTATGAAAAAGCCTGTGTTCTATTAGTAGCAATCCTGTTCCCCATCTTAAACATTTTGGAAGCATCTATAACATATGATGTAATCAGAACAGATTGTGACCCTCCTACCCCCTGATTTGAATCAAATTCTTGAAAAGCCAGGTTCTAGCCAGGGGCTTATAATTGTGTTTTTAGCTATCATGTATGTTAATTGTCTGTGATCATGCTGTGTAGAAGAAAATTGTGCCCAATATGCAACTTCCCTCAAATGCATGGCTATTGCAGTCAGTTGTTGCTTTTTGATGGTGGGTGAAGAGAAATCTTGCCCACTCTTTTCCCTTCTAGTTTGTTTTGTCTTCTGAAAATGAATTGTAAGATATCCTTGTTTCATTGGAAAAGTACTGAACTGACAGTTAAAGGAATGCAGGTGGATAATGAGAAAGTTATGTGCCTTGGGCATATGATAGCTTAATCTGCTTTTCCATGAGTGAATAGGTCGTCTTGCAGGAATTTATCTATGGAGGCTTCTTTGTTAGTAGATGGAGGCACTTCAACAATGCTCTGAAAAAAAATATTAATGAAACAAAATTGGAAAAGAACTGTCAGACTTGAGGAAAGAAACAAGCTAAATAACTGGGGAAAAGTGCTCTGCTCTTCCAAGAAGGCAGTAGTAAAGGCTGGCCAGCAACTTTCATTTGGCCAATTTTTGCATATGAAGTTTGATCTATTATCAGAATACTGGCTGGTTTTTTGCCATGAGGTCCTTACTTGTGTTAAGCTACAGAATGTTCTTTCTTTGGGGTTTGGTCAAGGGAAAACAGCTGGAAGGACCTTTGCTTCACTGACTTGAATACAGATTCCTCTTTTTCTGTGTGCCTGCTGGCAATCTGGGAGTCTGACTCGGAAGTGCTGAGGTTGAAGTCAATGGGAGCTCTCTTAATTGAGCTGTATCATAACATGCACACACAAAAAGTGCTTGACTTTGTGGCTTTATGCCTCTGTTTCTAGTCTTTTTGAAAGCAAATCAGATTGAGTCAATGGCATTTTGATGTGTGGCTTTCAGTCAATCTGCACCAGTTGGTCATCCAGCTCATGGTGGCAGTATGTTATCTGTGGTATGGCTTGGTCCTTAGGAGAGATGGGGCTTTGGCTTGGCTGGTGATGTTTCACAGGAGTTTACTGAGAGCAGGGGAAGGATGAGTCGATCTCTTGTTTCCATCCCAGGCCCTGAAAGATGTTTTTGACAGGGTCAGCCATTTGACTCTAGGCTTGGCTGCACTAGGTTGCATGGTCAAGCTATTCTGTGTCCTGGCCATCCCCTTTACAGGATGATCAGTCCTGTCCTCAGTGCCAAGCAGCTATTCTAACATCATTTCCTCCTACAGGGAGGTTCCTTATGTCAGGTCCAGCCTATTTGCCAATTTTGAACTAATGTCTGATTTAAAACTATTTTCAGCCTGTAATTACTACAATGAAAATACCAAAGAAATTGATTTCTTATATTCCTCACATTATGTTACTCTGGATTCCTAAGTGCCAAGGGGTTAAATATGATTCATGTAATCTACTTTCCCACTAATCATTTATTCAATTACCTATTAGAATTCAGGCAAGAAAGACCAAAAAAGGAAAGGGGAGAGACCAATCCACAGTGTATATTCAATAAAATGCTACAAACAACCACCAATCATTAATTATCTAATCAACATTCTGTGAGTCTTTTAGCCATAATCTCATTACTGTAATTAATTGCAAGAATCATTTTGTAAACAGGGTACAATAAAAGTATATGCAACATAACAGCACCCAAATTAAATCTAAATCCCAGAATGAATAACAGAAAGCTGGAAGATATTACCAAGAGAGAGTGTCATTAAAGGAGATCATATTTCAATGTCAAAATCTGGTGGGTTACTTGTGCTGCAGGAGTAAATCAATAGTGTTGCATTGAAAGGACTGGGCCAGATCCACTTTGGTGCAATTAATCACAACTCCATTAAAGCTTGGAGAGGTGAGGGTGGCTTCCTAGCTAGTAAAATTGGATCTTTTTTTTGTGGTTAGTGGCACTGGTACGTGTTGGCAAAGCTTCTGCACTAGGCTAGCTTTTTTGCACCTAATAGGCAAGGTTGTCCAAGTGCTTAAAGGATTTAGGAGAGCTGGTCTGTTTCCTTTTAGTGGTAGAGATGTGATTGAAGGCTTTCATGTGCTGTTGAATGTCCTCCCTTTGGCCGGGTTTTTGTAGTTCTTCATTTCTGATAGTGGTAGCCATTCTCTTTCTTTGGCTGCTTCTACAATAGATAATCAAATGATGCAGGCAGATCCTGCAAACACCTGCTGGGCTTCCAGCAAAGTTATTTTGTGACGTTATCAAGATTCTACATCTAATATTCTAGCAGCAGAATGTTACTGTCTTTGCCCTTACCAGTCTTTTGACTGCAGCAAGTATTTTGTCATCTTTTTCTCCTTTTCATTTAATTTTTCATTAATTTTTCTAAGGATCGATGCCAGGATTCATTTAAAAGCTATAACACACAATATATAAAACAAAGCCCCAACAACCATAGGCTTAGTTGTGCCATTGATTTTTCTGAGCAGAATTCCCTGCTGACTGCAGTGGGGAGTTCTCAAAGATATTGATAGTGTGTGTCCCTCTACAGAGAATTTAGATTAAAAACACAATACCTTTGAGTCAGAAAGGTCTGTGTGGAGTGCATTAAGTTTGGGCAAAAGCTGGATTGTACAAAGAATCTGCACACACAAAAAAAAGCTGTCAGACTCTAAACTAGCCCTGCTAGTGGAAATGAGTGTTCAGATAAATGCTGTAACGTGTGGGGGAAAACCCACATTAGTGCCTCCACCTCTCCTTGCTGAGACCTGACAAAGTACTGGCCTCCTGTCCAAACTAAGCAACTCAGGACAGAGTAAGAGGCAAATAGGCCTGATGGTCACCAGTATGGAGAATCTCCCTGGCCTGCTGCTCAAAGCAGTGTTTGATTTACCTGGACAGGTTGGCCAAGGTCCAGATTTTGAGGAAGACTTCAAAGTCTTGTCTTGCATTGGGCTGTTATGTGCTGGCAGGTGCTGCATGCTTGCCTTGGTGTGGTACTGTGCCAACGTGTGGGTCAGGATGTGCTTTAGAAGGTTTGCCATAACTCTCTACAACTACTTGAAAGGACACTGTAGAGAGGTTGGGGCTGGTCTCTTCTCACAGGTAATTAGCGAGAGAACAAGAGGGAATGGCTTCAAGCTGCAACAGGGTAGGTTTAGACTGGACATTAGGAAACAATTCTTCACAGAAAGAGTGGTCGGAGACTGGAATAGGCTGCCCAGGGAGGGGGTTGAGTCCCCATCCCTGGATGTGTTTAGGAGTCCTTTAGATTTGGTGTTGGGGGATATGGTGTAGGGGAGAACTTTGTAGAGTAGGGTTGATGGTTGGACTCAATGGTCTTTTTCCAACCTGAATGATTCTATGATTCTAAAACACTTCAATGTATTTATTGAGCTCCTGAATCCAGAGCATCCTTTAAATCCTCACTCAGAAAATTCCATGGAGGAGATGCAGAATGCCTTGGTAATTCAGTTTTTAATGATGAATGCCCTGTGGCTTTTCTTTCAATAATCACAGTTTGCTTCCATGAGCAGGTCATACCTCTTTCAGCTCTCTATGACCCTTCTTAAGACTACCAATGTCTCCAGGTAAAACTGGGGAATTTTGTTTGGTCTGTGCCTGTGTTGCAGGTACATAAATAGTGGAAATACAGCTGAGCCAGAGAATTGCATTTTATTGTGACCAAGAGAAGATGTTTTAAGTTACTGACTAATTTTTTTTTTAAAGACCTGAATGTCCTTAAAGTATTTTTTGCTTTGGAAGGGTGATTCTGATGTTTTATAGAGTCAGCCTCATGTTTAAATTCATTTGTCTTCAACAATGCATTACTGCTACATTTAGCAAGTGTATTTTAATGCTAGGGTTAAATTAAATGCCTTTTATTCCCAGTAAAAATAAAGTGTGCCAGCTGTATGAATTAATAATTTCCAAAGTAATAAATATTATGAACTTATTCTAAGACACATTGGGATAATATTTTTCTGGCTTGAGAGCATTAGCCAATTTTTACATACGCTCTGTTTGGCATGCTGTAGAGATGGTATAGAGGTGCCTGCATTTTTTTTTTTTCTAGTGCAGCTGTCAGAGCAGTGGCATTGCTTGATTCACACCATCAAGTCCTGGGGGATATGTCCACTTCTCTGGCTATAGTAAAGATGGCAGGACCTTTCACAGGATGCAGGTGTCACTCCACCTGTGCTGAGTCCTTGTGAAGGCTGGGCAGGGAAGGTGGTTTATTTCTTGTGCTGGGGAGGCTTTGGCATGTGCACTGGGTGCTGAAGGCCTGTTCTGGGGGCATTTGGGATTTGAAGGAGGGAGAATGCTCTTCATGTGGGGCATCTGCTCGATTAGATTACATGGTCTGGAAAGCATTTGTGTTTGTATTGAACTGTACTTGTTTTCTTCTGTGCGGTGTCTGAAAGTAGGTTATTTTTAAAGTTTAGGTGCTTAGGAAGGTTTTAGAAAATGTTAGCTGTCATAAAATGTAGGGTGTTTGTATTGCAAATAGGTATTACCTTCTAGGTAGTAGTGATAGCTATTTTTCCCCAATGAATTACAAGGCATGTGCCATTGGCTTTAATCTTGACCCTCAAAGAATAGATTTTACCATCTGCATGATAACTGAGTTTGGGAAATAAGCTTCTGAAGGAATAGTAGATGCATCATCTGTCCACGTGGGATTATTAAACTGAAACAGCTACATGGTATTTTGTCATTTGGATCCCATCTTCAATTTGAAACTCGGACAGCTCAGTTTCTCCATTTACAGCTTTGAATATACTCAGGGAACTAATAAACTGAAATGACAGATGCAGAGGGATTACAGGATATCAAGCAGTATTTTCCAAATGGGGTAACAACTGCTATGGAAAAAACATTCTGTTGTAATAATGAAAGTTATCTTTTTACATCTTCTGCTTGCAGGTCTGGAATTACTGAAGAGATGAGAATTTCTCCTGCAGCTAAAACACTCAGTAAACCTGCTGTGGGATGTTTGCCTGTGGGTTGCACTCTGAATAACTAATGTAAATAAGCCCCCCACCATTACACTCAAATACTGGATATAACACTCTTTGCTGCTTAGGCTTATTAAAATCTTTCAAGTATCTGAAACATCATCCTTTTGCTGCACCTGTGTGAAACTAATGAGGTTTTGGTGAGTCTTGAGGCACCTGACCAGGCTCTGGGGCAGTGATGAAGCCACTGGTTTCACTGTCTGTATTCCTCCAAGACATAGTATATACTGAAATTAGAGGACAGAATTGGTGGCTGTGCAGAAGTCCCTCCACAAGCCCCTGTGGGGTCTGGGGGTGCTGACTCATGAACCCTTGTTGAAAATAAAGGAAGACTGAGAAAAGGCCCAGCTGAGCTGAATTGCTGTGAGTCAGAGGATCTTGGATCAAAAGGTGCTAGTAATAGCCCTGTTGCAAGTGTGTAAACAGGGAGAGCACCTTAGCACTGACTTATTTTTGGAGGAAGTACTCTCAATTTACACTAGAAAGTTTTCCTTTGTAGGAGACTTTAATCTTTGCTAGGCCAGGCTACACTTAGGATCTCAGAACAAGAATACTGGGTTTTTTTCTTGTTTGATTTCATTCCAATCTAGAAAAGCATTATTTGAAGAAAAACTTCAGTCATAATTGTAAGTCCTTGCTTAACAACCTTGTATTAATGGCCTTTCTGAACAAAGGTGACCCTGAGTACATATGTATTTTCCTTTCTTCATTGTCTCTAGTTCTATCACTCAGCTAGGGATGAAGCTTAACACAGTTTGCATAAAATTGCATAAGAGGATTACAGAGGCACTCCACAATATATAAAAAAATATGTGAATGGTTGTATTGTGTTATACAGTGCAAAATTGTCAAGCCTCAAAAATGCTGCAGCACTTTCTTGGGGATTTATTTCCCTGGCAATTTTGAAGCTATGTATTTATGCCTGTTTAATGGCTGCAGAAGTCTTTCTGCCAAACAGGAGAAACAGGCTTTGGGGTCAGCTTGGACAATTTGTATGGCTTTACCAGTGTGCAGGGTGTCCTGTCCTTGGATTTTCAGGGCATAGTTGGATGGATAGATACTTTCTCTTTTGTTTTTCTCCCTTCCTTTTTACCTTTCTACACATACAGACACTTAGTAATCACGTTAGTAAGATCACCAAAAGGATTTTTTTACTGAGCTTTGGCCTCATGGGTGAAGGTGAAATGGCAGCTTATTCCTGTGGGCTTGCAGCAGCAGTGGTGTATGTTCTCAGTTGTCAAGTGGTGTGGGAGAAGCGACTTTTTTCCTTAGTTTCCAGACTGTAAGGTTTATCTGCCAAAGACTTGAAGGCTAGTGTTGCCCCTCCAACATTGCTTTCAAACTTTGAAATCTGAGATGGACTGTGGTTCATGTCTTATAATCTACCTGGAGGCTGGTGACAAGTGGAGTACCATGCAGTCTGTACAGGGATGTGTGTTTCTCTGTCCATCCCCTGGAAGATGGACGGACCACAGTGGCATCAAGTTTGCAGATGACCTCTAATTGGGGGGCAGGGCTGCCATGTGGAGGGACCTAGGCAGGCTGGAGTGGGCCGCCAGAGATGTTGGTGTAATTCATCAAGGAAAATGCCAGGTCCTGTCTGGTGAAGGATGAGTCCCTGGCAATGATATGGGCTGTGCCTGACCAGCCAGAGAGCAACTCTGCCAGAAAGACCCCAGTGTCCCCAGCCTTAGGGATCTAGGCATGAGCTGGTCCTGTGCCCTGGCAGTGGAGGAGACCACTGGCACCTTGAGCTGTGTAAGAGCAGGAGGAGGATGTTACATCCCCATCTCCTCCCTGCCTGATGGGCCATGGGACCTCTGGTAAGGTTATCAGGAACTTCCCTGTTTAGCTATAACTTCTTCATATCTGCTGTGGTAAATATGTCTTCTGAGGCAGTTACCCTGGAGGAAATCATTCACTTCCAGGTCAGTTCACTGTGACTTATTTCTGTTGCTATATTTAAATTAATCTTTTTCAGGTGTACATGTAATAAATTGGAGAAGTGCTATTATACTTGTGGTCAATTATTTTGATTTCTATTTTCTGATTTCAGTATCTCTCCCTCTGCTCAAACAGTGCTGTTGGAGCTGTCTCAACCATTCAGCTTTGTTTAATGCATTCCTGTAGTAAAGCTTTTAAGAGCACAGTATCAATGCATCTGTGGTGGCCACTCAGACACCCCTATCCATCAGTTTTTCTTTAGCAGTATGGCACAGAATCTGTCTTGTAAGATACATGTAACAAATAGGTAAAGTGCAGCTCTGTTACAGCAACATCTTTTTCTTAAACAAGACCCATAGACTATTAATGCATTGCAGACCTAAAAATGTTAAATGCAAATATAAAGAAGAGACCTGCATTAATTTCTAATTCTGAATATCAGATAAGGCTAATTTCTGATGTGATTTTTTGGAAGGTTTTGTATTGCAGGAAAGCTTGCAGTCTTCAACACCCTCTCCATTCCCTGCAAACCAGCTATTTTCTTCTTCAGATGACAATTTTCATTTCAAGCAGGCTACGAGAGGTCATTTAGCTAATTTATGTGGAGATGAGGGAGGGTTGGTGGCACAGGCTTGAGAAATTGGGGAGATATGCAGCAAATAAGACTGCAAAAATAGTTGATGAAGTGCCATTGCTGTCAGCATTTGCAACTGTAGATCAAGGTGTTCACATCCTAATTTAGCCTTGTGCTTGAGGCACACCATTAACCTCCTGACAGCTAGCAAAGTGCATGCACTGTGGATCACCTGATCATTTTTTCCCCCCAAATGTTGACTGTTTAAGTGCTGCAGAAGTGTTAAAACTCTCTGGCCACAGGCTCCTGTTCTAATTTTAAACTAGATTGATTACATGGAGGTACAGAGCTGACGCTATTGAAAGGGACAGCATGTTGTCTCTGAAATACAGACAACCTTCCCAACTGCTGTCACACACATCAACAGCCTTGCTTCTTTCTAAGCTGTGTTTCAGCAAACACCAGAATAATAAAAATTCAGACCATGTTATCTTCTATGAGTAATTCTCCTGCTTATGCAATGTTATTCCAGGAATTGCACTCTGCCAGTGCCAACACTTGGCACAGGTTTTGCTCCACCTCTTGCCCTGTTTTTAAGCAGGTTTTAACTATCACACATGGGAGGGGATTATGGTGTGCAAGATTTGTTTTTCTGTGACAGTGATGTGTTGAATTTGATATTTGAAAGATAGCTCCTGTTATGAACCTTACTTGCACTCATCTTGATATGGGATGAATAATAGAATCATTTTCTCATGCTGTGCATCAGTATGGTTTACACAGATTCCCTGAAATGGTTTAAGTATGTTCAAATCCAGCTAATAAAATGCTTTCATAAAAGTTTCCCTAAATCCTGGGATCTGATGGACAGTCAGTGTGAGATCCCACATGCAGTTCAGTAAGGCCTGGTAGAGAAATAGCAGCTCTATGCTGCTCTGCACCCAGCTGGCTATATCAGCACCTTTCCTCCTCTTCAGCTTGTTGCAAATTGATCCCAGTGCAGCTCTCTGTTTAAAATAGTCAGAACAATGTTTCCAGTGGGATTTGCTATATAAGCAGGTTAGCTTCAACTATTCCTGGATTTTCTTGTTCTCCCATCTGAGATGTGGGGATTTGCAGAATACTTTGATCCTGTCAGTATTTCCCTGGGTGGGAAGAAAATATCACCTTGTTCTCATTGCTGTCTTGAACTTGCTAGAGTTTTCAGCAACCTCCTGCTGTGGAAGAGGCTTTTTGCTGAGGTGCAAGCTGGAACAGATCTGTTAAGTGTAACATTGCTTCCTGCCCCTCTGCCAGCCCTTCTCCCTGTGCTAGGGCATGATAAATGTTAGCAAGCACATAGAAGTTCACACTTCCATGAAGTTTCTCATTTTCATTTGGGAACTTGCTGTCTCTATAAGAAAAGATCAAGCTAACTGGTGTATGCCTTGGATTCCTTTACCTTTGCTGTTTGAGTAGTGACTAGTGAGCTCCAAGAAGGTGAATGAAAATCAAAATATCCAAGCTGGTGATATATTTTTATTTTTTTTTAGTTTGTGAGCTGCATTCTGGCTGGATACAGCTACTAATGGCTTGATTTAGTTGAGGTTTGAGGTTGATGAGAGAGTTGTATCACTCTGCCCTCCTTGAATGAGACACCTCGTAACTGGGTGAGTTACCCACAAAGTAGGGAGTTCTTGAGTCATCCCTCAATTGGGTACTGGCTATTGTACCATGAGGAGATGGTCCCTGCCTAGAGTACTGTTATAATTCACAGGCTGAACTTCTTAGGTGTTTTTTGCAAAAGACACTAGGAGCCTGGATGTTTCTCCATGTGAAAGAAGTACGGTTACATGCCAGTTCTTGGAACTGGGACTTTAAGTATATTAATTGTCTGATAGGGAAAAAGAGAAACATTCTGTAGGGGAAAACCAACCCCTCTTGGAGAATGCTCAGTATAATGCTATTATAATGAAATAACTCTTCCATGACAGGGAAGAGTGGGAGATGGTATTATCCCTGGCTTTCCCTATATTTTCTTTATCGCTATCTTCTGACACCTGCACTGTTAAGGAGGCTTGAGAAAAGGCTGGCAAGCTCTGCTTTGGCTCACTCTCAAGCTGTGCTATTCCCAGTGCCATTATCTTCAGCCATGCCAGGGTTATGCCTCCTATTGCGATAAAGTAGTATTTCTGGTGATCTCTGCACACAGGTGGCAGCAAGGCAAGAGGGCTCACATACAGATGTTTCTTCTAGTCCTTTACAAGACTACAGTGGCCTGATGGAACACAAAATCAGTATTCCAATATCATACATTTGTGTCCCCATGTTCTGCAGTGGAAGGATTTCTTGGTTTTTTTAGAAAGGTGAAGATAGAGGGGGCAAATGCATGTATTTGAGGGTTCTTCAATATTGAACCATTATTGAGAAATCCCTTTGAATAACTATGTAAATAAATGACATTGTTGGAGCATGATTCAAAGGCTGAAATTCAGACTGCTGGTCTTTTACCATTAGAATAATTCTTATTGACTTTTGGCTGAAGATAAAAATCAGAAAAACTGTACAGATTGCAACAAATGGCTGATAATTGCTTACACTTAGATTGTTTCTACATGGAATGCAGCATGGTACTAAAATTTATTGTCTATGCCCAGACAACTCAATATTCTCAGTTCTACCTACGGCCAATGTTTCTTATTAAAACTTCATGCACAGTGCTTTTCAGGATGACAGCCTCTGCTTCGAAGTAACAGACAGTACTGTGAGCTTCTGCAAACACTTGTTCAGGAGAGTTCCAGCCTGCAGGTGTGGAGTGCTCTTACCCTGATTTTAGCCAAGTATATCTTATACTTAATCATAAATGGTCTTCAGTTGAAACAGTGGCTTTAAATGCAAAGTGGGAATATTTGTATGTTCAGCAACTGGAAATACTCTCAAGAAGTACTTGGTAAGTACTGTACAAGTTAAGGTAGTCAAAAAATGCTCTCAAGATATAGGAATATTTCAAAATAGTCATCAATGATGTGGATTGAGGGGACAGTGTACTCTCAACAAGTTTGCTGATACAAAACTGGGAGGAGTGGCTGACACACCAGAAGGCTGTGCTACCATTCGATGAGACCTAGACAGGCTAGAAAGTTGGGTGGTGAGGAACCTAATGAATTTCAACAAGGGCAAGTATAGAGTCCTTCTCCTACAGAGAAATGACCCCATACACCAGTACAGGTTGGGGGCTGACCTGCTGGAAAGCAGCTCTGTAGAGAGACCTTGGAGTCCTGGTGGACAATAGTATGACCATGAGCCAGCAATGTGCCCTTGTGGCCAAGAACACCAATGATCTCCTGGGGTGCATTAAAAAGAGAGTGGCCAGCAGGTCAAGGGAGGTTATCTTCCCCTCTACTCTGCCCTGGTGAGGCCCCATCTGGAGCACTGTGTCCAGTTCTGGGCTCCCCAGTTCAAGAAGGACAGGGAACTACTGGAAAGACTCCAGCAAAGGGCTACAAAGATGCTCAAGGGAATGGAGTACCTCTCATGAGGAAAGGCTGAGAGTCCTGGGTCTGTTTAGCCTGGAGAAGAGAAGACTGAGAGGGGATCTTATCCATCCTTAGAAATATCTAAAGGGCAGTTGTTAAGAGGATTGGGTCAGGCTCTTCTCAGTGGTGACTGGACAGGGGCCAATGGACACAAGCTGGAACATGGGAAGTTCTATCTGAACATGTGGAAAAGCATCTTTACTTTGAGGGTGACAGAGCACTGGAACAGGCTGTCCAGAGATGGTGTGGAATCTCCTTCCCTGGAGATTCTCAAAACCTGCCTGGATGTGTTCCTGTCCAGCCTGCTCTGGCTGAACCTGCTTTGGCAGGGGGTTTGGCCTGGATGATCTCCAGAGGTCCATTCCAAACCCTACAATCCTGTGATTCTGTATTTGTGTCTACCTAGGGTATTGTCACCCCATCCCTTGAACTACTGCAGCAGATGAAGTAGCAGCCCCAAGTATGTCTGTATGCGATTTCTGCAAAAGCTCAAGCTCCCTCTGTTAAGTGCCAGTTGGTGTACCTGTATGTAGGAGCCTGGTAACTGCTGCGGAGCTTAGACCACATTATATATGGGTCTATACAAAACCAACTCCAGGACGCTGCTTTTCCTTTTCTAGGCAAGGTAAATAGCAATGCATGGAAGAGGATATCTCATCAGGCCTCTGCAGGGTGACAGGCATCACTGATGCTAATTGCCCACTACAGTGTGCCATTTGTTTCTATTCATAAACTGAAATAGTTCCCTAGTATGAAACAGTTTGTGCACACACAGATCACAGTGCTTCATCTCTACTAGCCAAAAATAGCAATCCTCCTTCCTCCTCATGTTGGAAAGATGTTTTCCCATGATCTCTCCAGCATCTTGTCTTGGGATATGTGTAGTAGTTTTCTCTCTAGTGTTTTTTTTTGGCCACATTAATCCAAGGGGGCTCTGTGCGAGTCTAAACTTGGCTGTCACTGCCCCCATGAGGCACTCCTCTTGGCCAAATTACACTAGCACAGCATTACAGGAGACTTGTCTCCCAAGCTTAGAGGGTGGTGATTCCAGCCCTCCAAGGGGATGTAGTGGGTGGTGGTGATGGTGGAAATAGGTTGAAACTCTGAAGGCAGTAAACCAAATGAAAACTTATTCAAATCATGAATAAATCCTTACAGTACTGAAGTGTTATGGGCTTGTGCATCATGAATCTGTCTTGGTTTTCAACCCTGCAGTCTCCAGGGTAGCACTTCAGTCTGCAGTGCCTTTCCTCTTCTCTGGAGAGGCAGGGGAGAGCTCACTGCTTGCCTTACCAGCCCTGCATGTGTTTCCCAACAGCCAGTATTTCCTCAAGCAAGACAGACCAAACTGTTCAGGAGTGGCAATCAGCTAACAGGAGCAAAAGGGAGTTGGGGCAGTCTTGTGGCAGTAACTCAGGTGAATGACAGCTGGAAAGGAAGGTTATATTTTTCATGTTGGTATAATAAGGACTTAATGCCTTCTAATGAAAGCATGAATTTCTTAATGTGTTTGAAAAAGAAGTGTGACTCCCCATGTAAAAGTGAGTCGCTCTTGGGCCCTCTGATGGGGAGAGCAGTTGCCTTATACTTCAAAGGTGCTGAATGCCAGTCTTAATCTACATGAGAATTGGGTCTAAACAGTTTTAGTAGGTGGAACTGACTATACTTGTGATTCCTTAGGCTTGTTTCAGGTTATTGCCAGATAGGGCATATTTTTGACATATCCCATACACATGGAGTTCAAGTGCTGACTTGCTAAAGAACATAATGTTAACAAAAAATAGTGGAAGTTTTTTCCAGTACTTCAATGTGGAATAAATGTTTTTCTCCTCTTCCTTGTATTTTTGGGCTTTCTGGGTGGATAGCTAAAAGCAGATATCTTCTTCACTAGCCTTTGTTTCTGGGGTAGCCATTCAGTTGAATGGTGGACTTTCAGGGAACACCTTTAGGGAAGCCTAGAGTTGAGTTATGTCTTGAGCAATGCTGTGAGCTGCCAATGCTGCTCCAGAGCAGCACTTAAAATTACAACAGGAATGACTTCATACAAAGGGAGGCAGCACCATCCAAATGCTACAGGGAGCAGAAATCCTCCCTGGTACTGAACAAGCAAGAAGACCTGAGTTTCAAATGGATGGTTTTCCCTGGCTGCCAGGTGCCTGTGGAAAGAGTTAGCACTGTTGGTCAACTCTATCTACAAAGAACTGTAACATTACTATTTTGTCATAAGATGTTGACACCTCTCCTTAGATCTCCAGCTAGTTAAAGTTGTTAACTAATACTCATTCTAGAGGCTACCCACTGACTTGTTCTTTTGAGGTATTTCAGCTTTTAGAATGCAATTGTATTGATTGTGAGGCTCAGCTTTCTACTGAAGACTGATTATCTCTTGTTATTGCATTAACT
Source organism: Tringa tobata (assembly GCA_033628505.1). Lineage (NCBI taxonomy): Eukaryota > Metazoa > Chordata > Aves > Charadriiformes > Scolopacidae > Tringa > Tringa tobata. The sequence goes on along the minus strand of JAHREE010000335.1, from coordinate 114,101 downwards.
TTATCTTTTCTACTGGCTTTACCTTTACAAAATTATTCATAAGATTGATCATTTCTGATCAAGAATCTAGGCTGTAGAGCCCATTACACTTTGGGGAGAAGAAGAGCTTCCTTGTCCAATGATGTGGGATGCTCTGTGTTAAACATAAGTGTAAACATTAGGTTTAGAAACTGCTCCCTGTGCATTACTAGGAACAGACCATATAGGGGATCTAGTGCCAAACCTAATGGGAAAGATGTCTGGCAAGGACATAAGATGGCAAAGGGAAATTTACAAAGAACAAAACAAAACTCTACAAGAACACTTCCCACAAAGCATGGTCATGTCTCAGACTGTAGCCTAGAAAGTAAGATTTCTATCAATATTCTCCAATTGAAAAGTTGGTCCTAATGTTCAATTTTTCTAATATGCTGTGTTTCTATTCATTTTTTTTCATATTCAGTGACTTTATTATGCTTCTAGTTGCTCTGTTACATGGATTTCTGTCTGCTTTTGTGGAACCCCATTAGTGGTGTTTACTGAGAAGGTGGTGGTAGGAATTCCTCAGGCTGTAGCGTGTCCGGTAACAGTTTCTATAGTGTTTTTGAACCACATTCCAGAATGTTGCTTCTGACCATGTAGAAGAACAGGAGCTTAAATAATGAGTTCAGTGTAAAGTGAATATTGCTAGACTTTTGTACAGCAAGGTTTGTGAGGTTTCACTTTAGCGATCCTCTCATAAATCCATAGGGCTAAAGGGGCTGTTGTTGGACCCTAACTTGTTGATGCAATAGTGTCTACCTAAAAAAAACGCCACCCCTCCAGCCTGTTTCTGACACTACTGTATAGTGCTGCCTCCTTCAAGCCTTCATGGTCTTGCACTAAGGGGCAGCACAGAAAGATGGCTTTCTTAGAACAATTTTCTTCAACCTATGTGGTGTGAAATACTAGTCTTATGCTGCTATGTGCTGATATCCATGTATGCCAATTATGTGCTTATATGTATTTATATGCAGGTACTACTCTAGTTTTACTGACCTGAGACATCTCTCAATGCCAAAAGCCTTTTCCGTGTCACTTTACAAAATATGCTTGTTTCCTTCATTGATGACAATGCTTGTTTTGGCATACATAGAAGCCTGCAAGTACAAGTGTTTATTCTCCTTAAATGCCTATCTAGCACTGTTTTACCTATTTGAGCTATTTATTAATTATTTGTTTGAATAATACCCATGAGTCCTAGGTAAGGCAAGTATTGTGCAAATACATAGTAAAAATCCATGCTTTGAAGAGATGCAATAGAAACTGTATTCCTTTGATCCACAGTACACAATGGACTGCTGTGCCAATCTTGGTCCTCTCTGAAGCTGTCAGACTTCTAATTTAGCCTCTATTTGATCCTGTGAATTGCAGAACAGAGGCCTAGGTTGAGGTGGGTGGAAGGAGAAAAGTAGAGTGGAAATAAGAGCAAAAAAAATGGAGTATTTTCTTTAACTGAGCAATGACTAAATATCAATGGGAAAATGCCTGGAGATACAACAGGTCTATAGTCATGAGTGATATAGTGGATGGAAATAGAGGTAGAATGATACCTCTTCTAGCACAAGGGCTACAATGCATTGTGGTAACCTAGTAGATGGCTAGTAGTTGTGCAGGATGAGTTAAAGGAGGTAGTTATAGGTGTAACTACCCATTACACAATAGGTAGTTAAGTTGTTGATGTGCTTGCCACAGGGTACTGCACATGCTGAAAGCTTATATGGTCTCAAAGTGTGACTACAAATTAATGGGAAAAAAAGTCATTGCAGGCCATTAAACAGAGCCATTGCCTCTGTCACAGGACAAATGGGAAACAGCTTTCTGGTGGCCCAGGAAGTAACAACTTTTCTCTCCAGTTTTAACCCCTTTTGTTTGCAGATATCAGTGTCTGGACACTGTCTATTCTTGCTGTGACCTTGTATTTCCTGGTCTCATCCTTCTGTGCTTTTTCATTTGGTGTCTTCTTGGAGAAGCCCACTATGGTAACTTGCTGGTAGCCACTAGACTTTGTTACAGTTAAATTTGCCAAACCTTCTTTTATCTTCTGAAAATGCACTGGTCTTAATTACCCTTCACCCAACACCATATTTGGTCATTTCTGTAAACAAGTAATTGCCCTGCTGTGGGTAGCCTGTCGTGGCTAAACTCTTGATTGGTAAATGGACGTTTCCCTACTGTGCCAACCAGTTGGATCTATTCACGCAACTATCTGTGACACAAAGGCTGCCTCCTATTGGTCTTCCTAATGTATAATGGCCCTGAGAGCTGCTGTTTCTCTTACACTGAAGCCAAAATAACTAATGCAAGGGTCTAGGAATTCATATAATAGGGCTGGAATCAAATAATTGAAGCTGAGAAAAGTCTGAAATCAGATGTAGACATAAATTCCAGTTGTGTATGAACGTGCAGAAAACTTTGCCAATGGATGGTTTATAGTGGTAGCTGCATTAAGGGCATTGGAAGCCAAAATAAAGGAAGCTTGCATGGATGTAAGACTAATTCACAGCTTGTCTCCTTCAGACCCACTGAGACAAAATAAGGGAGCGCATGCAGACTTAATTCCCAGGCCAAGAAGTCAGATATTTGGATGCATCTGTTAAATGAGAGACTATCTCAGTTGATATAGCAACCCTAAGAAGTCTTTTACCTGCTGTGCTCCTCTTCTATGGGTATCAAGCCTGAAGAGCAGAAGTTTGAGGTGTCTACCTTGCTAGCAGAGGCAGTAGGGTCAGTCCCGAGATGGTGGTGCAGCAGTGAAGGGATACAAGCAGATGGCATTTACTAAACTTTGATGCATCTAAGTTGCTATCCTAGTATTCCTGTACAAGAATTGTAGCTATATGAACACAGAGGTGGTTCTGAAAAGCAGTGGTGTGTGGAGGGGGAACAAGATAAGACCTATAGAAACCATGGAAAGCTCTTCCTTCTGGAGGAGCTTTGGCAGACTTTCAGTCTAGGAAAGGAAGACACAGCACAGCAAGTACTCTGAAGTGGTAAGGACTAAACTCAGCTTTTGTACTGGTTAATTGAGAGAATCTAGGCACCAGCATTTCTCACGGAGGTCATCAGATACTAGAAGCTTGAAAATCAAGGCTTGGTCACCTAAACCTAGAGGTTTGGTTGTGTTTATTTCTGAAACTCTCTACCTATGTTATTTAGGCCCTAATCATGGGGAGTCCTTTCTGTGCAATCTGTAGGTGCAAGGTGCTTGGTCCAATCTTCCTTCTGCTTCAGATGCCTGGAGGTTTCCCCAAGTTATGCAGGGACATAGTAAAATATCCCTTATGGAATTGTATTTTAATAAATGGACCTGCCATGCTTGCAGCTTGTTTCTTAATCCATGTATTTTTGACAAATTATCACTATCTTTGCACAAGGCACATGTGGAGGGTTATACAGAAATCAGATAATAACCTAGAGAAAGCTGCAGGAATCTAAGTAATGCAAACACTTTTCATGATAGAAATATCTCTACAGTGCACTTAAGTTCATTCTGTGTAGTGAATATCTTTCCTTCTTTGAGACCCAATGGGTAACTTTGAGCAACAGTACCTGCAGAGACAGTGTAATCATCACAGCTGTCAGTAAAGCCTACATTAATGTGTCTTGAAAGAGTGATTAATGGGTTTTGACAATATCATTGCATTTCATATTTAATCAGATTATGCATCTGTTAGCAATGGTGCACTCCTAACATCTGCAGTCAGAGCCCATGATCTGCATCCAGATCATCAGTTTGGCAGGAGCGTGAGGTCTATGGCGGGCCTTTAGACAGCACATAGCTTTAACTTGTCATTGTGTTTTTAAAATTGGTTGTGTTCACCTACATGCCTCCTGTTATGTGTCTATGCTCATAGTCTCCTTTCCTGCTGAAAATCCCACTATGGCAAAGCATACAGCCTGAAGATAACTGAACTGAGCGTTTTACTGAAGGGGGAGGCTAGTGTAAGCTAGTGTTAGTACCTATACCTCAGGATATGTGTGCCTTGTGCTTGGTTCCCAGCTCTGCTAGATGCTTCTTGGGTGACTTGTGTCAAGTTGGCTGCAGACTAGTCTTAAGGGCTTGCCCTATTTTCTCTGGACCTCGTCTTCATCTCTGATTTGGTTGGTAGTGCTTTCCTGTGTCATGGGGCTGTGGAAAGATGGAGGCAACATCAGGTACTTCAGTAGCGGAGGGCTTATATGTACAATAGAAATAGAAAGACTTATGATTTCAAGATGATCATATACATATTTGGGCAGCTCTTGAAATACATGGGATTCTCTGTCTGGAAATACATGGAACAAAATTGACGTACTTCAGCTAAAGGCTGTCCCAACACACCTTTTAGAATAATCCTGCTTTGAATTCTTCCTAAAACAAAACGAACTGTATGACTAATGTCTACGTTACTATTTTTCTTTGGTTTGCCTCAGCTATCAAAACACTCTTCAAACAGAGAACCTGAGCATAGTGTCATAAATACACATGGACTGAGAACTTAAAAAGCTCCATTTAGAGTATCTTTTTTGGTGCATACAGCATGAAGGATGCTTCCAAATGCTGCTGGGGATTTACTTGTGGGCACTCCTGCTATGCTGTCCAGTGGCTGCGTGTGAGGTAGTCTTTGTTGGGCAGGAGCAGGCAAGGAAAAGCAGTGGAGCTGATCATGGGATGCACATCACATAGGACAATTTTGGTTTTCCTAGGTGCCCAATGAGGGACCACTTGCTGAGCAGCCCCCCGATAGCAAGTTGAGGGATGTAGCAGAGGATAAGCTGTGCTCTGGAGTGAAGTAAGTTACTAGTGACACTAGAAAATGAGGAGCAATTGTGACTCCCAACAGCCCCATTCTCTCATCTTTGCAGATATGTCTCAGGACTTAAAAGCAGACTATAAAAGTACACTTCAGGGTGAGTATTAGCAGGAGCTAAGAGCCTCTGTTGTACAGTTAGACACTGTCTCCCCAGGATCTGTTGGACTGTCACCACTGTTGCATTAGTGTTAGTCCTCTGCTACCCTACAGAGCCCCCACCCTGGGGGAATGTGGGAGCAGGGCTTGCAAGCAAGCTGCAGCTTTCATGGGGAAAGACTATTTCTAGTTTCACCTCGCTCGTTTGTTCTTCCTGTCAGTGACTTCATGATATGCAGGGTCTTAAGCAATCTCACACTTCCTTTTGAAGATGAGGTCCCTGCTTTGACAGACTGAGAAGAATTAATTTTCCATTTAAATACCAGCTGTCACCCCAGACTGGTTGCATGACCATCTATGTCTGCAGGGCAATTTTCTTTTCAGAAAAACAAGTCATCTTATTTGCTCTGTGAATCTTCAAAATGGAGGATTATTGTTTTTTAAATAAACAATAAGTAGTTAAAAGCCATTCCAGCCAACAAAAACAGAGTAACAGCCTATAATTCCCTTGTCGTGACTATTGTGAAAAGCAGTATGTTGTTGGACAGGCTTATGTCATCTCCTGGTGTCTGTTTGCCTTCAGAAGTGTCAAAATGCATCCAAATGTCCATGAACAGATGCAGGGAGCTGTTTTGACTGAGGAATAATTGCACAGTGGTACAACAAAAAGATATTGGTGATTCATAATTTGGTTAGCTAAACCATCAGGCTCAATATCAGGGGGAGGGGATGAGACTTTCTTGTTCAATGTTCTCTACAAAATGGTCTTAAGGCTTTACTCCACATTTCAGTTACTTCCTTTGCATGCTTTTTTTTTTTTTTTGGCAGTAAGTTTGGAGCCCTGTTGTGGGAGATCCTGTTTTCATCCAATATGGAAAAGCTGCCTGTTCAGGTGATTTATTGGTCAAAACTAGGGAAAAGCAAAACCAAAGGCACTGCTGAAGGAAGAAGCAAGATGAGACACCTGGTTGAGAGAAACCATCCCTGTTCAGGAAAGCATGTGAGTGCCCATGTACGTGCTCCCCTGAGCAAGGAGCAATTTAAGCACTAACAGAAATGGTTTCCTAACTCAAGGCTTCTCTGGCAGTTTCCCTTGAGGGGCAGTGGTGGTGTAAGTTGGGGAGGGGCTGGACTTTTTCCATCTTGTTCCTGTATGTTGCCTTGGGTGTAAAGAATAGGCTGGGGAAAATCTTGGAGAGTAGAGCTCGACTGCATTTGGATCGTTCTAAGGAGTCCGAAAGGACTCCAGGTAAACATTGGTTTAGTGAACACTGTTGGCTAGGAAACCATTCCCCTTTCCTTGGCATCTTGTTTGCCAACAGGGAAAGCTGTCTGTGTGAGCCAGCCTGAATTTTGACAGTTGAGTTCTGGGATTTGGTGTGGGTAGTGTGCCTGGGGGGGCTTTCAGTATGTCCCTTACATACTGTTATAGCGAGAATTGCAGCTGGATTTCTTTTCCTTGAGTGCCACATTTCATTGCTGAAGAATTTTGAAGTGCTCCCAACTTTTAAAAAATGTGGGAAAAAGAGCATAACCACAAAGGCTTGTTGAATTTAAAAGCCTGAGAGAGAGTGGTGCAGAGCTTCATTACATGTGCTTAATCCATTAACCTCAGGACTAAATTTGCCATGGGGCAGCACTAAAATCAAAAGTCTTGTGCCTTATACACTAAGACCTTTCTGCTTGCCTGCCCTGTAGTCGCCCAACATCTCAGAGAATAAATCAGCTCCAAATATTCCAAAGCCTCTAGAAATGGAAGTTTCTAAATTAGCAGTTAGCCCATTAAATTGGGTCTTGGTGGCCATATAGTTGACTGAAACCCAGTGTACAGGTGTATGAATATGTGCCTGTTGGAGCTAGATTGTCATATCCTATTTCTTAAGCCGGATGCCGAAGATCAAACTTACAAATGCATGTTTATGTTGATTTTGAAATAAGCATTTGTCAGGCACGCAGCTCTGGCAGAGCTGGTACTATACTGAATACGGCTGAGACCAGTTTTAGGCTGTGAGCTGTAGTGGTGTGCAGTGAATTGTATGTTTTTAAACATCTTGCCCATGTTTTCCTTGTTAGCCTGCCTCCCTCAGGAGTCAGTCTAACATTGCACACAGCATTAAATACTTCAGGATAAATGGATGTCTTGTTGTGCTGCTTAGATCCAGTCACCAAGGTCAAATCTAACTTTGTTTCCAAATAGCTGTAGTCTAAGACTTTGTGTGGACAAGGTAGAGTCCTGGCATGGAGATAAGCGTAATAATATTGCATGCTTAGAAATAGCAGTAGACTCCCCCTGCCATTGGGAAGTGACTACTGCTGTGTCCCATTAGAACAAACCACTGCCTTTATTCCTCCCATATCCTGCAGTGCTGCTACAGTGAACTACTCTGAAGAAATTAATCTTTTTTTTTTCCCCCTTTTTGAGTCCTTGTAAGGCTAGATTCATGGTACTGAGAGCCCCATGTTATGTCAAAAGTTTTAAAAATGGACCAGTGAAAAGAACAGAAATAACTCCCCGATGAAACCAAGTGTTTCTTCTACTGTGGAGCAATATGGTATCAAGGTTTTAGCAGCACTTACTTAGTGACCTGAATTATTAGTAACTCTGCACAGCTGCATATTCAAGGGAATGAAATTATCTGTATGTATTTAAATTCAGTGGTATTTAGAACTGAGTCACTCAGGCTTTTCAGAAAATTGCAGCCAAAATCTGAGATGTGATGCTGCTCCATGGCATGCAAGTTCTCTGTCTGCAGGGAATTCTGCATCCCTTGTGAGCTTAGATCATCCTTAGAGATGAGAGCTAGATCTGTAATTTGAAGTTTGTGCTTCCTATGTATAGCCAAATGTATTAAACTCGTCTTCCATTACTTCTGGTGTATTTTCTGGGATTTCCAGTTTGATATTTGCCAGTTTAGCAACCATACTTGAAACTAATAGTGATATTTAGCAGCTAAGATGCCTGAGCTATCTTATGTTCCTCCAAGTCCATCAGCTACTGTTTTACTTAAAGATAAGTTTTAGCAAAGCACTGGTATTAAGATGATACAATTCCCAAGTTTGCTGCATGTTGGCATCTTTTGAATTGATTTATCTTCTCTGAGCATTACATATATATGTATATATAAAAAACAATGTCTGGCAGTTGCAAGGAGTACAAAGCTCTTGTGAAAACCAATAAGCATATTAATGTGCATTATGAAAGCTGAAATTTGTAATAGCTACAGCAGTGCAGAGTTATTTTCTTTTTCAAGGAAATTTTCCATAAAGTAAGAATTGTGTTTCTTTTTATTATGCAGCTACAGTACTTACCATGCTGGAAAACTTTGAAAAAGAATACAGCATAGATATGACCTTAGAAAGGAACATGATAAATTAGAGTTGCTTTTAAGAATTCAAATTAGATTTGCAAACTGCTTAGTTTGATTGAGCCAGGGTGATCTTGTAAAGAATGGGGAAGACAATGGTAGCAAGCTAGACATTTGGCCGTTAAATCCTACAGAATGTCCTTTTTACTTTCTCCTGGTTTTCCTTGGTTTTGTTTACTCATTAGCAACCACTGGTAAGTGACATCTTTCCACTGTTTAAACCAGGGAGAGGAATTTTTATCTCTTGAAGTTACTTCCTCTTGGGGGTTTTGTCTTTGCTCAATGAAACTCTTTAAGACACTGAGCTGGGCGTGTGAAGCTTTGTTTTCTAAAGGCTACAGAAGCTGAAGACTGTTTTTCTGACAAACTGGTAAGGGAGAGTAAAGGAAGCAGCTTACTTGTAGGGCTGACACAGAAGGACCGAGGGGAAAAGCTCGGCATATTCATTGTGAGCATCTGGTGTGAGACATCAGGGACAAGAACATCTCTCGGATAGTGGGCAGTGTTGTGGGGTGACCACCTCCTGTGAAAGGCATCCTTCAGAGGCCAGCCCCCACTCAGATCCTTCCCAGACAGACAAGGAAAACTGGGCGAGCTGGGTTCTCACTGCCCAGTCTTTTAGCCAGGATCAGTGCACAAAACCAAATGGCAAGTGCAAGCTGCTGCTTAATCTGTCCATTTTGCTCACAAGGGTCTGAATCTGGCTTCTGATTCTGACTTCTTGATTTCCTTTTCATTCCCAGACAGCAAAGCAGAAGCATTGGAATGGGGTGAAAAGAAGGAACAGGGGTGAAAGATGAGGTGCAGTAATAGGTCTGAAAGTGAATAAAATATAGCACAGAGAACTACAACTGCAGCAGTTTCTCCTTCGGCAGGAATTTTCTGTCTGTAATTCGGCTTGGTGTTTTTAGCCCCTATTTGGCAGCTCAAAGAAGAGACCTCACCTGGTAACTTTTTCTTTTCATAAGGTTGAAGTGTGGTGGGAGAAGCTTCTTCCAATCTGTGAATACAAATCAGTTGGACAAAATGGTTTGACTTCTTATGACTGGCTTATTCTCAAGGGTGGTTCTTAATTCCTTTCATTGCTTGAGGAGGGGTGGATTAGAGGATAAAGCAGCAGATTAGGTCAGGAGTGCTGCCCTGAGAACACGGAACAACTGGACTGTGCTCCAAGATTGTGAAACCTCCTATGGAGAGTCTCATGAGGGCTACAAATGCCTGTGTGGTACCTTAAGAGAAGGCAACGCTTGCCCTTCTAGTCTTGTTGCATTAGCCCCCAGAAAGAAAGAAATTCTTTGCTGTGAGGGTGGTGAGACACTGGAAGAGGTTGCCCAGAGAAGCTGTGGCTGCCCCATCCCTGGAGGGGTTCAAGGCCAGGCTGGATGGGGCTTGGAGCAACTTGGTCTGGTGGTGTCCCAGCAGAGGGGTTGGAACTCGATGATCTTTAAGGTCCCTTCCAACCCAAACCATTCTGTGATTCATACACTTCACTTTTGTGTGGGTCTTTGTCACTGGGATAAGGTCAGGGCCACCTGCTTGCGTACCTTGTGTGTCCGCCCTGTTAAATGTGTCCAACATCCCCTGCCAAGTTGCTTGATGTTCAGCTTTAGCTGGCTCTCCCTGCCAGGGCTTTTGCAGCTGGAAACATAGCCTGAATTGAAGTTGACTCAATTTCAAGTGTACTGTATTTTCAGCAATTGCTCAACACTGGTGTCCGCTTCTCACTCAGAACTTGGGCAGCTTCTTGGTGTCATTTTGAGCATCAGCTAAATGAAAAGCGAGTGCTTGAGGAAATCCTTGGCTTGACCTGTAGCTGTGAAAATTGTAGTCCCAGCTTTGGGTGCTTTGACTCTTGAGTTGGGGTAGAGACTTCTGCAAAATGCAATGCATTTACAGTACACTTTTAAACTGTGGAGGAGCAAGCATACACCTTTACACTTTCAGGAGAGCTGACAATGCATTGTCACAGCTTTGAGTGCACAGGCTGGTATGTGCCATGTTCTTTTCCTGTACCCAGCTGTCAGCAGTTATGGGGTTGCTACCTGGTCTGGTGCCTGATTTTTCAGGTGACTTCTCTTACACAAAGAAGGATTTTAAAGCTGTCTCAACATGTTTGCAGTATGTCACCAGGTTAGTTACTACCTTCTACTTTTGTGGAGGAGGGCAAAAAGAAATAAAATCTCTGATTTTGAGTGTTCTGTATGTGTAGCAGTAAATCAAAAGCAAACATAGATACACACGAATGTGAATTTTTAAAATGCAAACCTCGGATGGTTTATTCTAAATGATGCAAGACATTATTGGATTTTCTGTTGCAAACAAAATATTTAATGAAGCCTGAAAATCTTGTTGAATGTGACTTCAGGAGTGTCAACTTTGGACTGGATCAAATCCACATCCTAGCTAAGTCTTTTCTATCTGCAGTGGTAGTCAGCACTGGATACTTCAGGGAGAGATGTAAGCATCCTGCAAGCAAGTTGTCTGTAAAGAAAGTTTCCTTCCATGTCTAAATAGCTGTTGATTTAACTCCTAAAGTACCGTTATTTACTTAATCTTTTTCATGAATATTGATAATGTTGTGCATATCAAAACAAATGCTGCTACTTTGAATGCTTCTACATTGTCTTCCACTGGCATCTTATGGCACAGCTCTGCAGATTAATAATGGGGAAAGTGTTTTATCAGTTCTGCATCTAGCACTTTTCACTTTCACATGGGTCCCTGGTCTTATTCAGAGTGTGAACAATAGATCTCAGAGGAGCAGGTTTAGAGTTATCCTCTGGGTGGCTGTTTTAAAGATATCACATTTTTATGTAGCTGAAATTCTCACAACAAACAAGATTTTTGACATTTTCGTAAATTTATATTTCTCAGATCTCTGGAGTTTGTTCTTGGGGTTTTATATGAACACTTGAGACTCACATTTCTGTATTTAAAAACTCTATAATACAGCCAGAACTTTGGAAACTGCACTCGGTTGAAACTTCAGCATCCAAAGACAGAAGATAATCTTCTGTTGCAGTGATACACTGCGGTAGCTGCTCCATACTGGCCTTGCTATTCTTAATTTACTTGGAATGGAAAGTGCCTATGATTCTAGTTTAGTACCTGCTATTGATGAAATCACTGGTAGTATTGTTCAGTATTGAGACCATCAAAACATTCCTCAAAATTTCTCTAAATCAAAGAGGATAAAGCGTGGATATGTCTTTAAAGCACTTCACTATTAAATAAAAGATTTTTCTATCTCTTTTGGGAAAAGCTGAATGCTACAGATAGCAATAACCCACAACCCAGGGTTGTAATTAAGTTATGGGAGTTAAGATGCAGTTGCAAAGAGTTCTGAACCTACATTGACTAGGTGGCTCAGATATAATGCTGGCAGCAACCTGTTAAAAGCTCCAGTGTAGATCCAATGCTGTGAAGCACTTAAATCAACAGTGCTGCTGTGTATCAGCTAACCTGTGGCACTGCAGTAGCACTTCCTCTGCTTGGTGTTCATCTCTTCAGCAAAATTTGCCTCCCAGGTGTCTGAAAGTCAAGAATACTCCCTGGAAACTACGTTGCTGATAATTGATATGGGTCATAGGGGTTGTGTGTTATTTGTAATTTCCATGTTCCCCATATTTCAGTGTGTGATGTCTATTTATCAGAAGAGGTTAATTAGTACTGTGCTTTCACTAAATTAATCCTTATTTCTTTTTTAGCAAGCACTGAATTACTTAGAAGAGAAAAAAGTCAATCATTTTAGTGACTAGGCGGTATGGATAAGCAACCAAAAATGGCTTGCTTTGTTTTGTGCCATAAGATACTATGCTAATGGAAGTGCTATGAAATAAGGAGCTATGCTAAGGAATTGTACAAAGGAAGGTGGTGGCATCTGCCAAGACTTCCAGCTAATGCTGTCTGTCCTTGAGTGCTACCTACAGACCCCGTATTTGTATGTACGTAGGCAAGGGATGTTCTTGTAACAGTTGCCCATCAGTCAGTAGATGTGTTCATGAGGATGGATGAATTCACATGGAAACATAGGGATGAAATTCATGTCAAGGCTAAAAAGCACTCCTCAACTAGATGTCTCTGGGGCTGAATGTGGAGAGATGAATGGGAAATACTTGATGAGTTTGCTGGTTTGCATTTGACGATGGCAGTCAACAGGATAAAAGAAAAGAAAAAGGTCAGATAATGCCTGCATTCCCAGAGGCTGACAAAATAAACTCACATCCTAATGCACCTGAATTAGGGAGACCTAAAGTGGTTTACAGAGGGGAGACAAATGCTCAGATTTCTTCATGAGTAGCAGAAGTTACGTGGGGTGGAGACTCCTGAGCTTTTAAAAGGTCTGACCCAAATAATGTGTGAGATCTGTGAATATGGAGGGAGACATGCTCGGAGATAGGCTTGTCTTAACTAAAGTACTTTTCTTTTGCTATCTAAAGCACTGAGCAGTTGTTGGAAGCTTGAAAGTCAGTTTTGTGGAGTGCTGGCTGTGTGTCCCCAGGAGGCTGAGGAGCAAGCTGAAGTCACAAAGCTGGGAAGGACCTTTAGCCCACTGAGCTTGTGTCTGCAGTGACAAGTCATGGGAAAAGGGACTTCTTTTTCCGAAAAAGCACTAGAAAGAACATTCCTGTAGAAGGGTCTTGGAAGAGATCCTGGTGCCCAGGTTTTGCTTAATCTCTGAAAACCTGAAACCCAACTGTTTGTCATATTAACATCCAGAGCAGAGTTATTTCGAGCTAGTGCTAACTACTCCAGGACAGGTCTCTACAGAGGGTATTCTGTCAAAATTACTTCTGACACCTTCCATCTTTCACTGGGAAGAATTGCAGCAAGTCCAGCCAGCCCTGTCCAGGGCACAGCACACATAACAGACTGGTAGAACAAATGCATAGCTCTTTCAGACTCCTTTATTTTTGCAATGAGTTCATATTTCTGGTTGGTAGCACATATGAGATGCAGCTAATAGTTAATCTGCTGAGGGCATTGTAGGTGCAATAACAATCATACCCCCTCCTATAGTGCTGTCTGGAGACAAAGTGCCTAGCTGTGCTTGGAGCACTTTCCATTGAAATAACAGCACTGCAAGGGGAGTGCTGATTATAGCCTTCCATGAAAATTAAATCTAAAGATAACATGCTGTTTATAACTTGCCAAGCACATTGCTCATGAGCAGTGCAGGAGAATTGCTTCCCTAGTTAGTACAAATTAGTATACATCTCTTTCTGAATGCTGAGGAATATTAGGTTATGGGAGTTCCTGTGCACAAGGTCTTTTGATCGTAGAAGTGATTTGTATGTCTTGTCAGAAAATGTCTTTTCAGTTGCTAAGACACATTTTGCACTGTATAAGGCTCCAAACATGCAGAAGGAATGGAGTTGCTAACATACCTGAAGTCAGGCTGATAATATTTTGCTGTTACACTTGTAAAGTTAGCGTACTTCCACAAAATAATCTGCATTTGCAATCTAAAGGATAAGCAGTAAGATTTTTTTGAAGTGTTTCTAAGCTCATTCTGTGTGTATTCCTTCAATGTCATTCACATTGCTGTTGAGCTGAGGTTCAAAGGATCATATTGTAAGATCTTTTGGTGGCTTGAATAATAATTCAGTCCTGCTTAATGCATCCATTATAAAATGTTAGAACGGAGTGAGCGTAATTGGTATTTAAAAATATCAATGCTTATCATGCTGTCTTGAAAATAAGACTGCAACTTTGTCCAACTCTGGTAGTTATTATATACTTAATAGCAAAGGAATTTTAAAATTGGCCCAAACCTGTTCTTCCTGAAGCAAGTGGTAAAATTCCAATTTAGTCAAATAGAAGAAGGATTAGATAAATGCTGACTGCTTGTAAAGTCCCATCTGTTAACATTCAACTTCAGCAGAAATTTTCCATACGTTCTACTTGTAAGACTAGATAACTATGTTAACTAATTAGAAGCACTGTTAAAATATTTACTATCTGAATGTTCAAATACATGAAAAGATTAATGAAATCATACTGATTTTTTTTCAGAGTTGTTTCTGTAGGGAAAAAAAAATTCTACTTTGCTAACTGGGAAAAATGGAAACACTAGAACCATGCTTACCATAACCTCAATACCTGTCCCTTAAAATTCTGAGTAGCTGTAAAGAAGCTCTCTTCATGCTTGAATATATGAATACTTGTGGGATGAACCTTGAGGAGTTCAGCACTAAGGTGTCCTGTGTTTTTTCTACTAAATCTTCACTAAGTGCAAACCAGCTCCTGACGCTAGGGTTAGAAGCCCTGGTGTTGATTGCTATAAATCTTTCATGTCCTTACCCTTGTCCATGCTCTCGGTTCAAGGCTGTGGCTTGTGCTCTGGAGTTGATGCTTGTGAACTGGTCTCACAAGCCCTCTCACTGAGGGGCTCCTCAGTATCTCTGTGTATCTCAACTGAGCAAGTGTCTGCAGGATTACCAACTGAACCTTCAGTCTCCCAGCTGCTGGGCTTCAGACAGTATTTAAAAAAAAAAAACAAAACCAAAAAACCACAAAACAACAACAACAAAAAAACCCAACCAAAAAAAACCAAACCAAAACCCCCAAAAAACCTGAACACTTGAAGGGTCTGGTGAACCTGAAACTCTTCTACAATGTGTAATACTGAAATATCATTTGTTTTCCCAACCTAATGCATGTGGTGTTTGTTGAAATTGATTGTAGATGACATTCTCCCTGAGTGGCAAAAGCACTGAAAGCAGCCAGATGGTTAGCAGAAATATATAGTATATTAACAGACCATAGCTTGGTCCTATAGTTTTTCTCAACTGGCAACTGAAGCAACTTTTTCCAAATTGAACATCTAAGTGCAGTTGGAAAAAATGCAGTTTCTTCAGAAATAATTGCACAATTATTGTTTCTAGTGGTCTTTTCCCCTTCACTCTCCTGAGTACTACTACTTCTAATAGAGTAAGTGGAAAAATATGTAGCAATTTAAGTTACTAAATTATATCACAACATATTAGTCTAAAGTTCCTTCTTTCCATTTGAAAAACCTGGCTTGTGTCTGCACACTAAAACATTCCTTTTTTTTATCTAAAAGTGAAATTGTATGTACCAGGAAATTTTTTAAATTAACTAAGGCCAGAAGGCACAATAATTGTCATTTAATCTAACATCCATTTTTAATCTGGGCTAAGTAGCCCACAGTCTCCCAAGGATGAGACATGCTAGCCATTAGCATAATCAAACAGCTCTTTTTTTTTGCAAAATGCCTAATCTGATTCCACTAAAATCTGTTCTCTGAGTGGAGGTATCTTCTGTATGTCTGAGTGGCCCTATCATGATATAAAGGAGGTGAATATCTGGCCCAAGGTGTCAGAAGACACCAACTCACAGGCTCTGTATGTGGCTCATACTTTAAATGTTCTGGTGACACACTGGGAGGCAGGAAAAATAGCAAGAGCATTAACTGGAGAGCTCGCTGCCATGTCAAATCAATGGGGCTTGTGCTAAATAATTTGGTAAATCCTTACCCTCCTGCACTTTAAAAAAACTCAATAGTAAGATGAGTCCCATTTTGAGATAGTGCTTCAAAGAAATAATTTGGCATACTTTGTAGCAGAGACTTAAATTGATGCCTTTCAACTTTTGTAATGAAGCCAAAGAGGAATGAAGGATTAGAAAAAATAACCACTATCTTTAAATAATTCAGTCATCTCAGACACCTGCTATGAGTGCTGTGAATCTTATAAAAAGAGAGACTGAGTAAGCTGTTGTGGGAATCTTGGTATTTTATTGTTAGAAATAGGCAAATTCCACAGGAACATAGCATTGATTAAGCAGAGACTGAGCTTCTAACTGGGTTCCAGTTCCAGCATCTGCTGCAAACTCCATGTGATCCTGCTATCCCTTCACTGGTGTGCTAAGTTTTATTATGGTTGCATCTACAACCCCTGACTGAAACCAGAGCCACATCGTGCCACATCCTGAGTGGCATGATCTGACATGATCTGGGTGGTCCTGCTTTAGCAGGGGAGTTGGACTAGATGATCTCTATGGTCCCTTCCAACTCTAAAAAAATTCAGTGAAATTCAGTGAAATCGTGCTACACACAGTACGAATATCCTGGAACAAAGAACCTCTTCCTCCAAGACCTTCTTGTGCAATTAAGAAACAAAAGGCATAAAAAGAAGATAGGGTTGCATAAAGCTGCACAGCAGCAGTATTGAATCCCAAAGCAGCCGTCTCCCGGTACCCAACTCAAGGCTGTTTTACTAGATCAGAGTAAAATCAAGATTTGACCCAGGTTTGCTCAGACAAACAGACCACATCTTTCTTTGCTGCTACAGTGAAATCTTAGTTATAGGGGAATCATGTGAGCCGTAAATGGTCTCTTGAGTTCCCTTCCAAACTGAATTTTCCTGTGATCGTAGGATAAGGTTTATCTTGGTCTATTTGTTGCAAACCTTTAGGGAAAAAATAAAATAGAACACATTTGGTACATTTTCTGTAGCAGGCAGCAATGAAGAAGGATAATATCTTTAAAATAGCTTGGCTGTGAAATAGCTGTTAAGCTCTTGTTTATCGTCTAATACAAAGTCAAACTTCAGTCACATCTGCATATGCCATTGATTGGACTGATGTGCAAGTATTTGTCCTATACTGTTCATTACTTGGAAGGGACTTGAATGCCTATCAGGATGCTGCAAATCAGCCTCCGGGAGAATTATTTTTGAATGCTTGGGTGTCAAACTCCCTTTGAGCATTTCAATTTGTGGTGAAACTCTACTCAATAGCTCCTATGACACTGAAGTCAGCCAGCAGGGCTTACCGTCCCTTGCGCTGTTCCGTACAGGCAGTTAGGGGAATTAAAAATAATCTAGCACTTGAATACAGCCAGGAACGCTTACAGATTGGGACCGGAGTGCTGATGTGCCAAGGGTGTAGCAATCCAACAGACAGATTCATTGCAGATTTGACTTATCCATCAATCTTTATTCAGCAAAGTATTTAAGCCTTGCTGAGCTCTTAAGTACATGCAGATGATTTCATGCTACTCCAAAAGATGAACCTAATTATGCTTTCTGCTGCAATTATTTAGAGATCATCTTTAAGGAACCCCTCCCATTTGTTGGAGTTCAATATCCAAACACTAGATATAGGGGAAAATATTGCAAAAGGTTTGTTTTGCTGATATTGGATTAGACTGAGTGGTATGTGATAAAAATGTGGTGTGATACATAAAGCACTTGCATCCCACACTGCTTGTGAATGTATTGCTTAAATGAATATGGGGAATTCATAATGTGGTGCAATGGCTGTTGAACAGTGCCTGAATCTGTTGTTTATGTTCATCTCACACCGGAGCCATGACACATTGGAATTTAGACAGAGAAAAGAAACGTCTCCCTGCCAAAATTAACTACCTTTGTGCACGTAAAGGAAACAATTTCCTTGCCATGCAGCAGAAATTGTGGCACTACAGAATGATGTGATTATGAAGAGTGACCTGTTAGGCAAGGAGCGTGGTTTCAGGGTAAGGGCTTGCTGTGGGCTTGCTCAGTAGGTGGATTCCCATCATTCAGGCTAGTGTTTGCTGAAGGAACCTGAGGCAGTCAGATTCCAAAACATGCAACTCTAAACTGAAGAAGGGTTTTGTTTGTGGTACTTGATGCCTTTAGCAAAATAATGATATAAGTTATTGTCCCAAGGATGATGAAACAGTACAGGATGACAGGATACTTTAGGACTTAATAAAAAATATTTTAGGAAGATGTAGATCATCGGATCTGGGGATCTTGTTGAGCCTAGCAGGGATCCTCAGTGTAAACATTCTGAATTCAGAATATGTTGATAAATCCTCTGGTTTGCATCCCAATGTATCACAAGACCTTAAAACAATATGTAGTCCTCCTGTACCAGGAATGGTAAACCCTGAGTAACAGAAACATTAACTCAGAAAAAGATGCAGCTTTGATTTGAACTTACCTGATGATGTGACTCCCTCCCTGCTCCCAATATTTTATTACAATAATTAAGCTCCTTCACTGTTGAAAGATGGACTCTCTTCCATTTGAATCTATTCCCCTTCTGCTTTCAGCTGCTGCCTTTTTACATCTTTTTCCATTATTTAAATGTATCTTCAACACCCAGAACTTTATCCACATTAAGCTGTTCCATTCTTAATTCACCTTTTGATCTTTGTTTTGGTAATGTAAGCAGAATGTACTTGATTCTGCTTCCTCTCCAACTTTCCAGTATCTTTTCAGAAATGCAAAATAGCTGTATGTAGTATTTTAGCAGTGGTGTCAGACATGGCCTAGCAAACACTTGTTCTTGAATTGCCAGATGCAGAGCTACGCAACAGCTTTATGGCAAATAGTTTAACGCATGGCTTATGTAGAACGCATTTCAAGAATCCTTTAAGGACCCAAAATTGGATCCTTCTACTGGTGACAGTTCCAAAGTGCTCCCACATAACATCCCTTAAGTAAAAGTACTTGCTTGGAACAGTACTTAGCCCATATGCAAGCTCGCTTGGTGGGGTGCTGTTGTTGTGATTGACTTACTACAAGGATAAGACTTATCCTCTCCAGAAATCCCAATGTATAAATATGCTGCACAGGCTCTAATTTGTTTGCCAAAGTAAGAGGCCAGGAAAAGACAACTTTGCACAGGTTGAGTTTTCCTTTTTCCCTTTTCCTCAGTCAGATGGGCTGGGTTGTCGTTTTGGCTGGTATTTTACACAATGGGGATGCACCAGCACAACTTCCCAGTGCAGACGTGCCTCTTTCAGTGACACAGTCCTTTGAGCCTTTAGGGTCTGTGTTAATGCTGGGCAGTTTTCCCAGTGGCTACTAAAGGATTTGGGAGTGCCAGGCTCACCATTTCATGGTGGCGCTTCTGCTTCTAACTTCCTTCGGTGCTTTTTCAGAGCTCTACAGCAATACGGTCCCATCGTGGTGGAGGAACAAAGCACTTGAAAGCAAGACAGAATCTGCACTCTTGCCTCTTTACAAAACAAGCACAGAAATTAGGAGAGATTTCTTTTCAGAACAAAAAAAACTCAAGCAAAGGAAAATACTGTCACACTGGGCAAGGTGCCTGTTCCTGGAGGTACTGTTGGTTTTGAAAAAACTTCTGATTTATCAAATCTGTTTTGCAAGCCACAGGGGACTGAAGGCCATGCTGTAGTTCTACTTGCTGAGACTGAGGCTCTGTTCTTTGCTGCTCCTGTCTGCTTGATGGTATGTCCAGGAGCCGGGTTTGGGTTGTGCATTGGGACCACAGAATGGAGTCCCTGGGAAGAGCCTTTTCAGAGAGAAACAGCATCCAGCCCTACATCCTTGCCATAGCATTTCTTAGGTAAACAATAAGGTCTGTGTGTGGTTTTGCACACATACATCCCTGCCTGCCAAGGCAGCCATAGGCAAACAGAATTATTTATCACCAGTCCATTCTTTTTGGCCTTTAAAGTAGACTGTGCACACCTCTGCCAGTCCCAGTGTACTGGGAGCAACCATCCCATGGGCAACAGAAACTCCAGCAGTCTGAATCCAACCTGCACTGCTTGATTTGCTGCCAGGAGGAAAGAACAAATCCTTGAACAAAATGGTCCCCTTTAGAGGCATGATATGTTTTCTGTTCAGCTTGTTGATAGGGCAAGAAGTCAGAGCTGTATTGTGTGGATCTATGGAGGCAGAATTTGACCTCTGACAATTAAGTATTTAATTTATCCATCATCTTCTACTACCAGGTGATCTGTGAACACGGCTCTTGGGTGTTTTACTCTTATGCTGGGACAGCACTGTGTCACTTCCATCAGCTGCCTATTCATATTTCTTCCCTGACTGCAGCCAGGGACTGTACTAACTTCCTAGACAAGTAACACAAATCCACATTCCCTCATGGCTTGCCTTCTTATCTGTTCATGCATTGTCTACATAGTGCATGGCTACGTCATCTTCTCCAGCTCATCCCTGGCTACTCCCAGAAGTGTCTTTGTACTTCACTGCTGAATATACTCAGCAAAATTCCTTGGAAAGAAAGCATAGCTTTTTCTTCTCATTCGTATCGTATGCTCTGAAATTCACACCCGGGTGCCATACAGGAAAGAGTGAGCTCTGCGTTGTGAGTGAAAGCATTGATTGAGAGCTTTGGTGCTAAATGCTGTAAAGAAATTAGCAGCATGAGGCAAGCAGGCTCGCTCCTGCTACCTCCATGCAAGCATACACCTGCAAATCCTGCGTCAACACACACAGAAACAATGGCAAAGAAACAAGAGCAAATGGCTTCTAAAGGTATGCCTGATCTTCTGAAACCAGCCTTACTTTGGGTGGGGGGAAAGATAAATTATGTAAGCAACCCTCAGCTATTTAAGTGCACAATCCAGCTTGAGAACTCATTAGCAGATCGCAGAGTGCAATTTGCATGTGCTAACACAGCCAACGGTTACCCAAGCAGCCGAGAGAAAACTGACACTACAGAAGGCAACTTTCAGATTCTGTGATGTCTTACTATGGGATGGCTCAAAGCCAGAAAGCATAATGTGACATAGAAACCACCGGAGGTTTTGGAACCATCTTCCAGGTAGGGGGGGAAAGAGGACTAAACAAATCCCTGTATTCATATATGCTCCATAGGTATATGCAACATACCACCTAGAACTAGTAGTGACAGGATCACTAAGGAGCTGGTGAGCCAAAGCAACCGCATAGCTTCTTGGGCTCCTGGAACACCAGCTTCCTCTAAAACAAAAGGAATGGTGTTTCTTTCTGCGTGCCTGGTAATCTCCTGGATTCCTGGTTTTGCACCAGCAAAATCCAGTTGGGAGGAGACTTCTTCAAAGGCTGTAACACTAAGGCACAGCAAAGGCATCCCTTTGCTTACCCTGACCCAAGTCTCGTGTGCAGGGCACGGCTTGCAGTTTATGCACTGCACAAAGTCTGGTGGTGCTACTATAATTTTTCATTTTTCTAGGGCAAGAGAAGAACTTGCTTCTCTTGGTAGCTTCCCATCCATTCATACAGGTAGGAGAAACGCAGGTTTTTGTCCTCTCCTGCATGAAGAGCTCTAAAACCTAAATGTACCTCACTGGAAAGGATTTAATCATGGGACTACGATCTCTTCTGGAGTAGATATAGCAATCCCTCCCCTTCTGCATAAGTGGTGCATGGAGTAGGTAAAAATCACTGGGTATCATAGAGGGAGAGAAAGCTCGTGTGCCTCCTCGCTCTAGTGAGTAGGACTGTCTGTGAGGAATAGGAACTGGGATTAGCTATAGGATTTAAATGTGGTCTTGTGCTCTGAATTTAAGGACTAGATCACCCTTCCCCTCAAGCAGATGCTTCTCCTATAGTTACAACCAGCCTGGACTTTTTAGTCATGGTACAATTCACTGCCACTG
The DNA here is from genome assembly GCA_033628505.1 of Tringa tobata. Classification (NCBI taxonomy): domain Eukaryota; kingdom Metazoa; phylum Chordata; class Aves; order Charadriiformes; family Scolopacidae; genus Tringa; species Tringa tobata. The sequence continues at coordinate 92,454 of JAHREE010000335.1, read as the reverse complement.
AGCTGATCAAATTATCACAGTGTCTGGTTTACAATATCACTGATTAAGTCACAGAGGAGGAAGCTAATTATAAAGGAGCATGCTACTCACACACAGGGATGCTGCAGCAAGCTCGGCAGGAGGCAGATGGAAGTATTTTAAAAGGAAAAAAAAAAAAGGGGGAAAGGCATATGGCAGTAAAACATTTTTTTTTATTATTTTTTTTGTGGGGAATGTTACAGCCCCTCTTCCTCCTCTTGAGGCTCTTCTTCTGTGTGGCAGAGATGGTAGGAGAGGTGCTCTCAGAGTTTGAGGGTACAACTCCAAGAGGCCACGTTAATTCTATTACTGGGCACGTGATCATTACGCTACAGACTAGAATAGCTCAAACTTGGCTTTAATGTCAGCTTATCAGTGTATCCATCACTGAACAAACATTACATAATTACACCGAATCACAAGATTAGAATATAAGGGATTGTTTGGGGGGCGAAGGGAGGGGAATATCTTAATACAGAATGATCTAATTTGTGTCGATCTTTCTTTCTATAACATGTTTAAGGCTAAGTGTCCTTAGGAGCCAACCACATCATAAAAACAAAGTCTAGAGTCAGATGGAGGAGAGCTGTGGCACAACCACACTGTGGGTACTTGCTCAGAAAATTTATTGAAGCAAATGGAAACAATAACTATCTTCAGCGCACTTGAAGTGAAACATTTTAAATGCAAACAATGTAATATTGTGCTTACTACTGAAATGATTTTCTACAGTAACCAAGGATGCTGCTGCCTTCCAACTTTACAATGGGAAGCACAATTTTCCAGAATGTGAATCTGACATTGTCTTAATTTGTCACTTGTGTGATGGTTTACGAAGGGAGTATAATAAAGAACTGCTGATACAACAGTTTTTACACCCATTTAGCATGTGTGTTAAGGCCAGAGAAATATACAGGACCAATTAAGGCTAACCTGCTTTATAGATCCTCTGGTATAAAGCTTTCTGACTTGTTACCATTAGATTTTTTTTTTTTTCAAATAATATCTATTTACTGGGAATTTATGGGAATGCTGCTTTGGCTGTACAGGAAGCCTGCAGTGGAATATAAAGCTGTTTTGGTAGGATGGCTGGCAAGCAGTGTTATACAGGCTGAGCTTTTCCAAGGGTGGAGCAAGCCAGACATGGCCCTTGCAAAAGCTGGCAGAGGAGTGTTTAACTTGCAAATTATAATATGCTTCTTTTCTTACAGGGGCTTAACAGACCAGGCTGAAGGGACTTTGCTATAGGACATATATGAAACCCCTGCAGTCACATCATTAAGCCCCCAATAGGTTAGCAGAAGTGCAGATAGCACAAGTAGAAGGAGGAATCAGATTACTCCATTTTGGCTGGTTCTTGAAGGACATTTAGCAGACCATTTTCAGCTTGAGAGAATCAATTAGCTCAGTAGGAATAGGGGAAGGCCATGACTTCCTCTCTGTAGGAATGACCATTGAGAAACCGGGTGGTAGGAGAGCTTTAAGCATTTACTTTGTGAGGGTGAGCTTTGAAATAGGGGTCATCTATTTTGCCTCTGCTTATAGAGAGCTTCAGTAGCAGTCAGCTGGATTCTGGGATATTTTTTTTGTCCACAGCCTGGCAGATAATTCTTTGAAAGAGGAATAGGACGGAGGAGAAGGAGATGTTGTGTGAACTACCTCTGTCTGGGGTATCAGTAATACCACCTCTTCCCCATCAGCACTAAAAGCCTGAGCTATCAGCAGACAGTTGCTGCTCGCAGTCCAACACCCCTGTCAAGGATGCTGAAGATGAGACAGGGAGACAGGCTGTCAGTGCATGTTCACACAGAGGAAGGAACAAGCTGCTTGAAAAACGTATCTGAGACAGGAACTATTTTCCTTTAGCTGGCACAACCTTGGCTTTGTCTGGTCCCATGTGCAACGTGGAAATACCCAGTGGAATCATCCCAGTGCCAGGCTAGTCTCTGGCTCTCAGAGAGGAGGGAAGATGAGCAGCTGGTGTCTAAGCTCAGGGAAAGCTACCCTTCCACAGGAGAGGAAAAAAAAAAAAAAGTAAAAAGAGAAAGGAAAAACAAGTGTCATATATTTGTAAAAACAGGGAAAGATGATGTGGTACACTGCAGCACAAAGTTTGAGGTGAAAATAGGATGAGCCTAATGTATTTTTCTAGCTAAAGATAATAATGTGGGAAACTCGTGCCGTGGAGAATGCCAACACCCTAATGGATTATTCCTGTGACCGGGCCAGAGACCATTGTACTGGTGCTGATTTGTGGCGATACGCAGAGGTTTGCCTCTGTGCGAGTTGTTATTCCCGAGGTAGCTTCTCTTTGGCTAGTGAAGGTCTCACTGGTCTAATGGATTAGTGCTTCCAAATCTTGATAATGTTAATATGGGCTGTATAATCTGTGGTCTGTTGTGCCCAGTAGTGCTTTCCTCTGAAGTTACCTGCAGGGCACTATGGAAGGGATGAAACGCCCTGTTGGATTGCAACTGGTCCACAAGAATGGGTTGAGGTAAAATCACTTATCCCTTCCATAAGTAGGTTCAGTATGTACACCCTGGATAGATGGAAAAACTGCAAAGGAAGGAATATAACTCATCTTTTCAACTTTATAAAAGCAGGATTCCCCTGTAGACAGCTTCTCTAGTTGGCCTGCTTTGGTGTGGAGTGCCATTTCCAAGGGAAATTAGAAATTCAACAGTCTTCCACGTGTGTGTGCAGCCTTGTGCCGTCTCACACTAGCCTGCCCCCCTGGAAAGCGTGGTTTGCTTTACCACTGTGTCTTAGTAAGATCAGTCTACTCTACCACAGGGGTAAGAAAAACATGTGGTGTCCAGTTGTGGCAAATTCAGCATTCTAATCAGGTGGTAAAATAGTCAGGTACCAATTTTCAGCTTGATTCCTTCAGTAGTAAGTTGCAAGACACTTATAACGCAGGCTTGAAAATAAGGCACGTTAGATAATTGTGTCCTAGTATTTACTTTCTGAACTGGTCTAGGGAGAATGTTTTAATGCTGTGAACAGGCCTGCTTAAATGTTCATAAGAGTCCCAGTATAAAATCCTAATGAACAATAATCTGTTTCTAATTCCTCTAATGTAGTCTCTGGTCTGAATGATAGCGCTTGTATTATTTTCTATGAAACACATTTACCTCCTGCAATTCATTTGACTGTAATTCTTTTGCAGTTTATATTTGACTGCTCTTGTTTTATACTTAATAGTAATTCTATCTAAGCACAGATACATTTCTTTAAAAAAAAAAAAGGCATGTTTAAATAGTACCAAAATAAGATTCTTCTAGCTGCAGCTATAATAACACCTCTAATGTTTAACAAGCCACAAGAACAGGAAGAATAGAATAATTTACCTTGCCCATAAAAGAGCAGAAGTAGTTACATAAAATGAACATATCAGTCTGCTGTTATTCCTATTCCACACAGTTCCCTGTGGCTTATTTCATTTCAGGCTTCTTTTTTTTTTGAGAGAGAAATTAATTCAATGATGATACAGTTTCTTCTGGGTCAGAGAGACCAGGTTAGCCAGAAAGAAATGACTTCTCAGAAATACAAGGATATTATGCTTCCTGGCTTTCAACCCTCTTACCAGGATAATAGATGGATATAAATTTCCACAAATACAAAATAAGCCCAATTGGAGAGCTACTCCAGAGGGACTCTGAAATGAGACAAAAACAAATGGGTTTATAGAACTGGAAAAGAAAATACTACATTACTTACATCACTTTTCCTGAAGGCATAAAAAGATATTAAAAAGTCATTAGCCATGCTAGCTTAGTCACCTGAGAATCTTTGGGAATGACACTTCAATTCCACTTTCTTAATGACCATGTGGGTCTGTGGAAGTGGAAAGACAACAGAATTAATTCTTCTGGAGGAGTTCTGTGCAGGGAAGATGGCAAAGTGTTCCTAGCAGCTCCGAGACGAGCTCCTGCTCCAAACATGCATTTAAAGGTCAGGCCCTATGTCAGACCTAGTCTCTGTGGCTGATATTTCAGCCTGTGCTAAGTCTGCAGAGGTAGAGCTGGCAGCTTCTGCAGAAGTCTCATTATGTGTCTAGAAACCTTTCCAGTTTTCCGATACTTTTATGTCTTCTAGTTTTATAAGGCTGTACATCGTACCTCTCTAATTTTATCCTTTTCTGGGGAACAGCATAACTTTTGGGACAGGGTGAAACCTACTAGCTGGCTGATATTGTCACTTGGCAGCCAGAAGTCTGTCTTCCCAGGAGGGGGCACTTGCACTGTGTTCAGGGAGAAGTGTCCTTTGGGACCAGATGTCCCACTGCCTCAGTGAGTGGTCCAGTGGCGTTACTGGTTTACAGCCAATATCCCTCAGTACTGAGCACGTTAACTCAGCTGCTGTTGACTGGGCTCCTCTGAAGTGCATGAGGCTTTGATGGCTTTCTTTTCTGTAGAACAGTTCTGCTGCTTGTCTTGGATGACGTAGGGGAGAAGGGAAAATGATATTGTATGTTCCAATGGGATCCTGGGCTGCGTAGGGAAGAGTGTGGCCAGCAGGTCGAGGGAGGTCATTCTCCCCCTCTGCTCTGCACTGGGGAGGCCACAACTGGAATATACTGCGTCCAGTTCTGGGCTCCCCAGTTCAAGAGAGACAGGGAACTGCTGGAGAGAGTCCAGCGTAGGGCAACAAAGGTGATGGAGGGGTTGGAGCATCTCCCTGATGAGGAAAGGCTGAGAGAGCTGGGACTCTTTAGCCTGGAGAAGAGAAGGCTGAGGGGAGACCTTATTAATGTTTACAAGTGTCTAAAGGGTGGGTTGAAGGAGGATGGAGCCGGACTCTTTTCAGTGGTTTCCAGGGACAGGACGAGGGGCAACAGGCACAAGCTGGACCATGGGAAGTTCCACTCTAATGTGAGGAAGAACTTGTTTGGGGTGAGGGTGGCAGAGCCCTGGAAGAGGCTGCCCAGGGAGGGTGTGGAGTCCCCTTCTCTGGAGATCCTGAAGACCCACCTGGATGCCGTCCTGAGTGATGTGCTCTGGGCAACCCTGCTTTGGCAGGGGAGTTGGACTGGATGGTCTCTAGAGGTCCCTTCCAACTCCAACAATTCCGTGACTCTACATTTTAGCCCAGCCCATTGTCCTGTCCTGCTTTGGGGGATATAGCAAACTCATGTACAAAGTAATTATGTTCTGTGGCTTGTTGACGGGAAGCAAGAGCGATTGTTTTTCATCAAGGTTACTTGCTAGGGTGCTTTCTGACTTTTGGAGTGAAAGATGAGCTACTGGAATCCAAGCTGATGTTTAAGGCGTATAAAACGTGACATGTTGAGAGAGGGATATGTATGTCCATGTGAATTTCCCTTAAGGGACTTCAGAGAGGCCCAGACTGGAGCTATCAATACTGTAGGGATGTGTTTCCTTAGCCAGAGTGACCAGATGAAAAGTGATCTCACTACTGGGAGTTAGCACTGCTGATGCTTTCAGTCCTGGAAACCCTTACGACAACAAGGGGTTGCTGACAGCAGCCCCTGCTCTATTTTGCAGGGCCAGAATTTTGGCTGTTTTCATGTCTCCTGCTCCACCTCTGCACAACCCCACTGACCCCACATTTTTCCTCTGACTCCAGCTGTTGACATGGGACTGGAGTATCTGTGATACCATGGACAGCAGGGAATCAAGGTAATGGTAGGGCTAGAAGAATAGCCGTTAGTTCTGAATGTAGTCTGCCTTGTGCTTAGATCTTATTTGTATTCCTTCACCTCGTCAGTTTTAAGCCCTTAATAGCCTGTCATTGCTGATAATTATCACAGTTGAGAAATCATATCAATAGAATGGTTTTAAAGGAGATTGAGGGGCAACAAATGAGAAGATTTGATGTTCTGCAAATCGTGGCTGTCTCTGTACAGCTTTGTCTAACTGAGAAAACATCCTGTACGTTCCTCTTGGCTTTTTCTTCCAGTCCTCTGGGGCAAGGGTGGAGGGAAGAGGCCCTTGTGAGGGCATGTGCTGGGCCTGGACGTTGTGTAGGGCTTTTCCACAACTGAGGAACGTGGCAGGGTGCAGACATCTCCCCTGAAGTGCAGGGGCTGCATTCCTTGGCCTAGGAGCTTACCTGCTTCTGGTTTAGCCAGGTGTATAGCAAATAAAACTCTTCCTGGCCATGCCAGCCACACGGGAGCAAGTTTTCAGGAGGCTGGTGGACAGAAGCTCCATCTTAGGAGCTCTCCATCCTCAGACATCAAGGTAAACCTCTAGCAGGTGGTGTCTAGATTCTTCCAATCCCCGGGCTTTGGCCCTGTCCCTCACTAGCATGGTGTAGTTATGGTTGGTGCAATGGTCCACTCTTCCACCAACACCTGGGCCTCCTCACCACCATCCACTGTTAGGAGGACCTGCACCGACAGCAGACAAATGCCTCTCCACAGCACGATAACCAGGCGCTGAGCTGAATATTTCCTTTCTACTTTATTTTTCCTCTTCCCAGTTTGCCTTGTGTTTTCCCTGAATTTTAAAAGTACTTTTGTAAAATAGCTCTTATGAGGCTTGATCCACTGCCGCTTTTTTTGCGGGATGGGAGTGGCACCATGAGCTTCGCAGTGCCTGGAGTGAGGCTGAGCCTAAAAGTTTGAGCATCGTGATGTTTGTGAAGGTAAAGCAGAAATAGAGGGCGAAGTTATTGGAATTCTCTGGGAAACTTCCTGCTGGGTAGAGCCAACACAGGGGAGCTGGCTGATGGGAGCTCCCGTTGCAAAACGAGGGCTGCTTTTATTCCCTCCTGTGGTTTATTCATGGATTTGGGGATGTGTGGGACAATGGAGAGTTGTTTCTTTTTGCTTAAATTTGCCCAGGATCTCACTTTGGACTTGAAACATGGCAGTGATAAACTGGTTATGGTTTTAATGTGTTGGGGTTTTATTTGTTGGTTGGTTTTGGGGGTGTTTGTCTGTTAAGCCATGTCAAAAAGGGTTTATATTATTAAATATAGAGCTGTATTTAGGCATTTAGAAGCTCTGGTGCTCCTAGAGGACTACAGCTCTGGCATTGATGGGCTGGCCCGAGAACGTGCCAAGCTTTCTTGCTCTCTTGCTCTTCAGCTTTCCTGAAGCGTATGAGTTAAGTGCCTGAAGTTTGTTGGGATGAAACTGGCCCCCAGGGCTTGATCCGGACTCAAGTGCTATTTCACGTGAGTGGGATCAGGCTTGTATTTATTTTGGGGTGATTTCAGGGTGTCTGTTGACATGGCACCAAGTGATACTGGACGCAGCCAGGTGTCTCCTGCAGGGCTGTGCAGGCTGGCTCTGTCCATATTGCAGTTCGATGTAGCAGCTGAACAGAGACAAACTACAGCAGGAATTGCAATAATCAGGTTGCTGGGGATGGGGGGAAATGGGTGTCCTAAGGCAGAGTTTCAGTCTTGCAAAATAAATGGTAGCAAAGTCAGGCAATATTCAAGAGATGGAGAATGGAGGGGGGGAGAAGTGTGGAAGGGAAATGGTGGTTGGTTTTTTTAACTTTTTTTGTTTGGGGTTTTTTTGGTGTTTTTTATTTTTATTATTGTTTTGTTTGGTTTTGTTGGTTTGGGGTTTTGTTGGTTTGGGTTTTTTTGTTTGTTTTTTAATAGCCTTCAAGTTCTGCGTCTAATTCACGTGGTGTGTTACAGTCCCAATTGATTTTGAAGGCAAGGTTTTATCCAAAAGTTCTGCTTGTTGAAAGCAAATGAAAGTGGACTATTAATTATGAGGACAGTGGGGTGACAAGGTATGTCACAAGGTTTACTTGCGAGAAAACTTGATTGTATTTGAGTTTCCCCTGTTGCACGCAGCTGGGGAAAAGGGAGCCTAGCATAACAGCATCAAACAAGGTAAAAGTGAAATAAATCTATAAAGTAATAGAAATCTGTCGAGAAATGCAGAGTTTCAATAATGTGCAATAGCATAAAGGCCAGCATGGCCTATGGATTCCGAGTAAACTTAAATTTCAAGCAACTTTTTATGCAGTAGCCAGCTGAGCTGAAAAGGGAGTAGAGGAGGATACCAGACAATGAGGACTTGTCTCTTGGGTGCAGCTAAGTTCTAAATCAATCGTATGGTGTTCTTGAAATGCCAGTGAATGTTTCCAAGCATTATATTAAAATTTCATGATCAATAGTGCTGAAAGCTGCACTACGCGCAGGCTAAAATAACTGCTGACAATCCACCAGTATATGAATTTAATAAAATGTTGTTCACCAGTGTCAGCTGCAGTGCACTGTCCAGATTATCCTGTTGATTAGCAATTACCTGTCAAAACAGTCCTTTTTTGTTAGGTGAGCGTAGATCAAAGACAGTATTGCTTGTTCTCTTGTGTATTTACTGCCAGAAATAGGTGGATGTTTATTCAAACTTTGTCTAGCTGCTGAAGAACATAGCCTTTTCCTTTCTATAAACATATTATGGTCTGCGTCAAAGAAATGCCTGCAGGCCCAGCTGGGTTCAGGACTCTGTCATTCCAGTCAGCAGCAGCCCCTGCCATAAAGGCTTAAAAGTGTAAATAGACAAGAACCAGTGGGCCAGGAAGTGGGAGCAGGTATTTCAAAAGCAGGTAGAATACAATTACAAAGGCTACTTTATTTATCCTTGGAAAACCCAAAGTATTAAATTTATATTCCAGACATGGTTTTATCTGTCCAAGATGCCTCCTAAAAGCATCTTAATTATCCAGGAGCTTCTTTAAAAATTTACCTGAAGAACTGGATTTTTATTTTTCATTTAAAAAAAGTCTTTTTAGACACATCAACTTGAATATAGACGGAAGGTTTGTGAGTTATGACACTGAGTGCTAAGTTACCTAAATTTTTAACTGGTAGGTAGTTAAGGACACCATATGATGCTGTGGCTAACTCTGTGTTTACTTGCTAGCTCAGTGGTTTGCATCTTTTCTTTCAATTTCTCCAGCATGTGAGACACATGCAAATCCTTCATCTGTCTGAGAGATTTTGAAAGCAACTATTTCCCAGGTCTTGCAACTATTTGGATGTCCACAGGATAATCTAGCATGTTCTGGCTTTTGTTGAAGTTCTTCTACTTCTTGTGAATGGGCAAGCATTCGGTGGAGCAGAAGTAAGGGCAAGACTGTCTTTCAGAGTGCCACCCAAGATGGGTGAAACTTTGCTTCTCAGCTGTGCTGCATGGACTATTTATATTTTTTTTCATATTTCAGGGCTCTTTGGGGATGGAATCTGGAACGCAGTGACCCCTCTGCTTGAGGAATTGGTTCCAGGAATGCAGGTATGCTATTTGTTTTAGTTGATAATTAGGTGGATATTATGCCATGTGAAAGAGCACAATTTCAGGATTAAAGAATGAGAGCATTCTGTCACATATTCTTATACCTAGAAGAATACTGTCATTTAATGATGATGCACTCTCCTGAGATATGGGAAAACTGGATTTACATCATGGTTTATTATTATAAGTTGTTCTGCTTTATAAACAAAAAATGGGGGAACAGTTGGGGCATACCAACACTGCTGTCTTCATGAATGTAACACTCTTATGTTCTCTGGGGCATTTCATCATCACTGCTGTGTAAGAGGTTTCAGTAATTCTGTGGCAGCTGGCAACTTCTAGATGGTGTCGCCTGGAGGATGTGGGTATAAGCTTGTCTGATATTGGGGATTACATGATAATGTTTCAGTAATGTAATACAATATTAAATATTTTGTACTAGGAAAGTCTTTCATTAACTCCAAGTGACTCTGATTGTTAGAACCTTGAATCCACTTTCCTGATTAGTCTGCAGAAGCCCCTGCTTTGACCAGTTGTTCGCAGCATCAGTGAATTGATTCTTTTTCCTTTATAATGACAGGTGTTGCCAGTTCTTTTAAATGTAGTTTGCTTGTCTTTAAATAGTCTGGTGTTTCTTATGTGGCTGGGTAACTGCCCAGGATTTGCTTGGAAGTGCGAATCATAAAAAAAAATATATCTGATTTTCTTGTATTTGTCAGGGATATGATAAACCAAAACAATATAACATACTGCAGGATTGTACTAACTCACAGTAATGGCCTGAAAGCCTTCTGTGGGAGACTAGTTATTACAAATTAGCAAGCAAATATGTATTCACAAATAAGCAGTACCTTGCTCATTTATCTGGACAATTATTCTTTAAATAATTTATGACAACACTTCATAGTGATCAACTAGTACAGATACCATAGTAGTATGTCTTGCAAGAGTAAAGAGGGAATGGTAATGTGCAACTTCCTTACAGAAATTTGCTACTAAGTCTTTGTTTGAGAAATAGGCTGGGTCTGGTGGGAATAATTATGCTTGTGGAATATGCAGGATGTGCATGAGTAGCAGTCAGTGCACCCTGGAGACCCTGACAAACCTAGAAAGAAATCGGGAAGACAAGGTGTCCTGCTCCATACAGGGTCCTGGTCCTCCCATGCCATTGTCTGAAGGTTTTGGCTTGGTTTAATTCTGCTTTCTGGTGTTTCAAGCACTGTCAAGGCAACTGTTTGGATTCATATTTAAAGTTATGTTTAGCTACTGCTGCTAGGTGTGAAAGATATGCATAGATGCCCTCAAAGCTCATCTTTTATTTTTTAATGTAACACTGCTTTAAAAACTGTCAAGGAGAGGCAGGATGGTGTCGTGCTAGAGCACTAGCTCGGAAGACAAGTGATTATTTCCTCTTCTGTTGAGTTCTGTGAGCCAGGGCAGGTGCCAATATTTTTCTGTGCCACAGTTCGCTCGTCGTCTTATCTCACCTGATCGGCTGGGAATAATTACAGCAGGACACTGTATGGATAGTTATGCTGTATGTATTTTAGAAAAAAGTCCAAAACTTGCTGCAGTTCTGAACCTGTCAGTGGCTTTGGTATGTCAAAGGCACATTCCATCACCTATGGGAGTCTTTGTCCAAAAAAATGTTATTTAATTTCAAGAGTTGATCTTATTTGACCAAAGGTGGAAAGCAGTTTTGGAAAATTGCTATGCCCAAACAAATGGGAGGATACTGTGATCAGACTGTACCTTTTACAGAACAGACAATGTGAGAAAGATATTTTAGAAGACAGGGACCTTCCTCCTCCCTACCCCAGCTTCGTCACCAGTACAACTGTTTTGCAATTTGGTTTTCTAAAAAACACCACCAGTTCTAATGATTCAACAGCATTTTTGTCCATTTTTATTTAATGGTATGGAAGAAGAGTGCCACTGAGAACTTATTCTAGAATTCTTTTTGGTTAAATTTAGATTTTGTTTTAATATCGTGTTCTGATCTCAAGTTTCAACTTTAATGAAAAAAAGATTTTGAGCTTTGCTTTGACACTCTGGTAGGCCACAGGAGGTGTCTATCCCTTGCAGAATCCTCTGCTGAATCAAAGCATCTCAGGATGGCAGGGCAGAGCAGTATATACCATACGGTTAATGCAGAGGAGTGACACCCAGGGAAACCACTGCCGGAGACAAGGTTACATCTTGACACGTCCTAGCTGTCACTTGCTCATATATGATGGCATATATTTGACTATAAATGCAAAAGACTTTAAAGATTCTCTGGGGGATTTGGCTGTCCCCTAGGTAGAGCTGTGAGTGGGTGGTTGTGGCAGAATATGAACTCTACAGCTCCAGTTTCAGTCCTTGTGGTAAGAAAGGCAGGTGAGGAATTGGGAAATGCCAGTCTCCACCCAAATAAATTAAACCTGGCTTATTTTATTCCCTACCACCCCTGCCTCCAGCACACCCCAACCCTGCAGAAACACTCCAGTACATTTTCTTTTATTTTTGATGAATTGCTTGTTCATTTGAAAATAGTTTCAGTTGGCTAGAACCTCTTCTGTACAAAGTGAATTTGGTGTAAATTCGGTTTGGTCAAGTTGTTTGGGGTCTTTTGTTTGTTTCTTGTGATTTGGGGTGGGGGTCTTTTGTGTTGGTTGGTTGTTTTTTAAACAATTGAATGTCTGAACAGTGAACCAGCTTCAAGCTTTCTGGCTCAGTTTACAAGGGGGCAGCAGTGCCTTAAGGTATCTTTGCTTGACCAGAAACCAGAGCAAAACTCCTACAATAATAGTGATTTCACACGAGCCCAGCTGTGAATTTGCCAGGTTGTGATATAAGAAATATTAGCTCCCTCTTTTATCTGCTGGTCCAGCTGGAAAGTTGTCTCTTTGGAACTTCTTGTCAATGTCAATATTTGTTATTTCACAGCTGGTCCAATACATGCTTGGTTTTGGGCCATTATTTCCTTGGATTTAATATCTTTTTTTTGTCCTCCGGATGCGCCTCTGGTGGCAAGCTAAAGAAACCATGACATGTTTCATTCTTTTTAGGAGCAATGCTCATCTTAAACCCTTATCTCCTGCTTACCTTTATGTAAGTAGCACTCCACTGTACCTCTTCTGTTAGTTAATTTATCTTAAACTGAGGACTGATTCTGAATTATTGCTGTCAGGAAGGTCTTGGTCTCAAACCAACTTTCATTCTCCCTTGTTTGTTAGTGGTTGACATGATTCTTTGGATATTGATTGTCCTGTGACAATCCTTATGTGGCATGTAGCAAAGCAATCCTAGTCTTAAACAGTGCATAGATTATTAATCTGCAATAATTTGGGCAAAAAAAAATTCATTTTTCTGTTGGTATGGTGGCTGTCTCTGCAGTGTGAACACTTGCTCAAGGTTACTGTGCATTGGATAATGGAGATTTTTGCTCTTTTTTCTTTTCTTTTTTTCTTTCCAATATGCTAAGAACAGGGAAATATCCATGGTAACTGTATGTTATGTCATGGCAAATGTTGAATTTCCCTGTGTGTGTGAAACAGTGACAGCTGCATGGTACCATTTCTAAGCATTTTCAGCGTACGTGTGTTGGGCAGGATAAGGAGGTTACCTCATACATTACCAACTTTAAAGCATCAGAGATTCAGTATCCTGTGTTTGTACTTCTCTTCATGCTTTGCTTTAATCTATAGCAGTGAGGTACTGGGAAAATACGCCTTGCCAGCGAACTCCCCGAGCCTGTGAATCTTTGGAGAGTGTAATTAATGTCCTTTGAGTCACTTCCAAGTGAGGAGAGAAAGTGAGGAGTGTAAATTTACTCTCACTTCTTACTGTTTCTGGGCTCAAAAGCTCCATGTCCTACTGGTTTTACTTAGAATCAAATATCACTTCAGAATACCCTAGAATTATTGACAGCTTCCAGGTTTCTCAACAGGATTGTGGCAAGTACTTCAGCTTTTTTCTGTGAACTTAACTACTAATAAATCTTAGGGCACGTTAGCTCAACATGACCTGGCAACCTGTGCTTGCAGCTGAGAAAGCCAGCCGCATCCTGGGCTGCATCAAAATAAGTGTGGCCAACAGGTTGAGGGAGGTGATTCTCCTCCTCTACTCTATTCTTGTGACAGCCCACCTGGAGTACAGTGCCCACCTCTGAGGCCCCCAGATTAAGAAGGACATGGACCTGTTGGAGCAAGTTCAGAAGAGGGCCTCAAAGATGATCTGAGGGCTGGAGCACCTCTGCTATGAGGACAGACTGAGAAAGTTGGGGGTTGTTCAGCCTGGAGAAGAGAAGGCTCCAAGGAGACCTTATAGTCCCTTCCAGTGTCTAAAGGGGGCCTACAGGAAGGATGGGGAGGAACTCTTTATCAGGCAGTGTAGTGATAGGATGGGTAGTAACAGTTTTAAACTGAAAGAGGGTAGATTTAGACAAGATATAAGGAAGAAATTTTTTACAATGAGGATGGTGAGACACTGGAACAGATTGCCCAGAGAGGCTGTGGATGCCCCATCCCTGGAGGTGTTCAAGGTCAGGCTGGATGGGGCCTTAGGAAACGGGAGATGTCCCTATTCATGGCAGGGGGGTTGGAACTAGATGATATTTAAGGTCCCTTGCAACCCAAATCCATTCCATGATTCTATGGTTAACAGCTTGCTTGAGAACTTGGACAGTGGTGAAGAGACCATTACTTGAGGAACAGCCATATCCAGTAAGAGCAAAGGTCCATCTTAAGCAGCAGCCTGTGCACTGTGTGGTGTAGAGTTTTCTTTTGCTTCCAAATTTGTTTTTCTGTTGGGACACAGTCAGTTGAGTTCAAATCTGATTTGGGAATCAGAAATCTCATGCTCTGTCAACCAAGTTATCCAGGTTAGCCAGGGCTACCTCTGGAAACAGCAGTATACAACTGCAAAGATGAGCTCTGAAGGAAGAGCCCAGCCTTGTAAGGAGTGCTCCTCAAGTAACTGCCTAATTCATGGCTGAAGGGCCTCTGATTCTCTTTATAGTGGACACCTCCACGGGGTGGTTCAGCCTTCTGGAGTCTGAAAGAGTTTGCCTTGCTTCCCCTGACTCTGTTAGGTGGTCCTTGGATCTCAGCTTGGGCACTTAGCAGGTATGTTGTTAGGTACTTCAGTGGATGTTTTCTGCTTGGACTTCAGTAAGGCCTTTGACACCATCACCCATAAGATCCTCAGACACACTGTAGACGTATGGGCTGGGTAAGCAGTCAGTGATGGGGTTTGAAAACTGACTGAATGGCCAGGCCTGGAGGGTGGTGATCAACATCACGAAATCTAGTTGGAGGCCAGCAGTGTACCCTGGAGATCAATACTGGGTCCAGTCCCATTTAATATCTGCATTAATGATCTGGATGATGTCCATCCTTGGAGATACTAAAAAATTATCTGGACTGGTCCTGAACATCTAGCTCTAGGTGCCCCTGCTTGAGCAGAGAGTCAGACCAGATGAGGTCCAGAGGACCCTTCCAACCCCAACTGTTCTGTGATTCTGTACTGGAGATTTTGTAGCAGTGGCTGGCCTCGGAGCTGAGCTCTTCTAAAACTTCTGTGTTCTGGAGTCCCTCAAAACTCTCTGGTAGATGAGAAACTGAGACACCATGTTTGAATCACTGAGGGTGATTCAGTTCCTGCCCACTGCCTGGCACAGTTCATTGTGTGTCTACTTTCTCCAACAGCTTTCTTCCAGGCAGTGCAGAGAAATTCAAAGATCTGAGTGTTTTGCTTTTCCTTGAAGGGAGGCAATTCTGCAATTTCTGCTGATTTTTAAGTCTGAAGGGAGAAAATAATGCTTTCTGTGTATGTGATAATAGGACAGAATATAACTATGCTATGCCAATTTATTGGCTTTTCAACTTGAAATCTTACTTAAAATAAATACTTTTTAAAATCTATGATTGAAATTCTTAGTTTTATCCTTGAGGTTCTCTTATAGGGCTGCCTCATTTATATCCTTCTACCTGCTAAGGTTTGGTAGCCAAAAGTCAGTAACATCTTGCAAACTAAAGACAGGTCCTCTATGAAAATATGAGCATGGATCTGTGAAGTCTCGTTCTTTGGTCCTGGTGGGATTTTCCTCTGGGATGTGCATGTGGGAAGTACAATGCCTGTTGATGCTTCCATTGAAGATAATTTTCCCCCCGATGATTCAAGTGCTAGGAGCAGTACTGGTTGCTGAGCTTCTGCTGCTCTTTGTTGCCACTGAAGACACTAAAGTTTTTGGGATATGAGGGAATGTGTAGGCTCCTCTGTGGTGGGGTAGTACTGATTAATGTGGTACAGTGTTCAGAGCCAGGTATGTGGCTCTTGTGATGTTCTCAAGGACATTGTACGTACCCTTTTTAACATTCAGTGTTCCTGTTTTCATTCCCATCTATTTGACTGTAGGTTCTGCAAATTTAGCTAGGACCAGAAATCCTCAAAGTTCAATAGTGACTGCACACATTTCATTACCCTTGTTCACACTTTTCCCAGCCCAGCATTTAAAAGCTAGGCAAGCAATGAATTTAATTATATTGTAAAATATTGGAATTATTTCCAGACATAATATTGAGACTCTGGGGACAGTAACTTTTTGATTCTTGAAATATAACATGCCTACTTAGGTCATAATTTTAGCTGCAATGTTATTTGCTACTTGTAACAGATTTCAAGGAAGACTCAACTTCTTTGTTTAGAGGAGTATCATACTGTACAGTGTGTTTGATGGGTTCAGAATTTCTTTTTCTGTGTTTCCAGTGATGTTAGTGGATTTATATCTGTTTATATCTATCTGTTTATAGTCCTTATTTGCTTGTCCAAACAATACATTCATATTTTATTTTTCAAAGAACAATAGCCTGTAACCTGTTAATACTTTGGTTAAAGGGAAACGGGGAGAGAAAGGCATTTACAAGAGTACTTGGCTTGCTGAAATAGGACAGGTATTACAAACAAATCTCTGGACTGTGCTCCTGCCATAGAGAACCACAGGGGCAGATCTGAGTGCCAAATTGTTGGATTTTCTGGATTCTTTGTGGAAGTCCATATGTGTAAGGAGACTGTTCCTCAGAATATCACAGCCACAGATGAGTTGCTCAAGGTAGGTAATGGTCTGCAGCACCAGACACTTCTGGCCTTACCATTGCCCAGTATCCAGGATGCCCTTCCTGGACACTCAATTTGCACATGAAAATCAAGTGGGCAAGACTGATTATCACCTGTTAATTTTAATGCAACTGAATATGAGAAGGATGGATGTGGCATTTGTTGCTTTTTATAAGAAGAATGCTCTATTGCCTGTGACGGTTACTCTGTTCCACTGTTACTGCAACTTTCAAAATAGCCAATTAAGTTAGGACTTCAGATTTTTTTTCTGTTTGATTGCTGTGAGAATTATGGATGTGTGTGTTGATAACCACGGATGCAGTTAGGCACACATTGCTCACTAATGTGTCCAGGCCCATACTCTCTAAGCCGGTGCAGTGGTTTGGTAGTTCCTGTGCCTCTGATGGGCAGGTGTGACTTCAGAATTGCTGCCTTCAGCTGAGCTGCAGTTCTTGGCTTTGGCAGTGCTCCTGGGCTGCTTCAGCTGCCTTGTAAAAGATTTTGAACCATAACCTGTTGGTAATGATGGTGGGGTTATTTGCCTGACTGATTGTTTAGGTATTGCTATGATGAGTGAGTTCAGCAGATCTCTGCCTTTTGGGCATAATTTTGTTTGTTATTCCAAATGCTGTTTGCAGCTTTCTCTCGGTTCTAATTACTCTAAAAGAAAGTTTGTGGCTTTTTTTGCAAATTTGGTTTCCTCCTTTCCAAAAATTTTTTCCAGATTGTTAACCCAAATTTTAAATGAGGTCATAGCAGAGAACCTTGATGCAGTCTGAGAGCTTCTTGTAGCATCAATATAACTGGTGTACTGGGCACTGGTGAGGCCCCACTTCAAGGGCTGTGTCCATTTTTGGGCCCCTCACCACAAAAAAGACATTGAGGGGCTGGAGCGGGTCCAGAGAAGGGCAACGGAGATGGTGAGGGGTCTGGAGAACAAGTCTTGTGAGGAGAGGCTGAGGGAGCTGGGGGTGTTCAGTGTGAAGAAGAGGAGGCTGAGGGGAGACCTTCTTGCGCTCTATAACTACCTGAAGGGGGGGTGTAGAGAGGCTGGGGTCGGTCTCTTCTCTCAAGTCACAGGAGATAGGACAAGGGGAAATGGCCTCAAGTTGCACCAGGGGAGGTTTAGATTGGATATTAGGAAAAATTTCTTCACTGAAAGGGTTATCAGGCATTGGAATGGGCTGCCCAGGGCAGTGGTTGAGGCACCGTCCCTGGAGGTGTTCAAAAGACGGGTTGACATGGTCCTTAGGAATATGGTTTAGTGATTTTTATTTCCTTTTTTTGTTGTGTTTTTTTTTTTTTTGTCAGAGTTATGTTGATGGTTGGACTAGATGATCTTTAAGGTCCCTTCCAACCCAAACGATTCTATGATTCTAACTGATAGGGCTAATGGAAGCTAAGACTAGAAGACTCTCCAGCAGAGGAGACAACCAGAAAAACATTTGCAGATCATCTTGTCAGTGATTCCACCAGTGACAGTATGTTTTGCAAAAGCTGGATCTGTTCTACCCTCGGATTGTTTTGATTGCCTTAACTCTGATCTCTTTTGTTCACCACTGTCCCTCCAGAGGAGTTTTGTAGGAACCTGTGGAGAGCTTGGGGTGTAAAATGCCAAAGCCATGAAGTTGGTTTATTTCATTGGGGCCAGGACTGCATTCCGGGTGGCTACAAAGGAACAAGTAATAAGAGGAGGAGTAAAAGTAATGAGAGTAAGGGAGAAATGCTGGCTGCTGCTCACTACTTGTCTTGGGGAATAAAAATACTACTTTGAACTGCTGTAAGAAGACCGAGTGCAAGCTTCTTGAATCTCTTGATGGTTAAGTAAATTATGTGCGTGTGTATAAATGGGTTATTTAGAATTATACAGTGAATTTAATTTAAATTGATCTTCAAAGGAATATCAACAAACTGTTTCATTTGTCAGGGGAAATCACCTTTTATTGTTTTTAAATGAGAGTGGTAATTAGAAGGAAGTTTGGGTGAAAATTGCTTCTTGGGCTAGTTTGTTACTTCACTATTCACTACATTACCAAAGGGAAATAGCCACGTCCCCATCTAATCTGAACTCATCAACAAGTGCTCAAAAACACATGTGACTTGTTAGTAAAGTCTATAATTAAAAGCAGGAAAGGAAATCCCTAGGACTAGCATGTAGCAGGACCTGAAAAAAAAGGTTAAGCTTTCTCCCTTGCTGTCCATTCCCTTTAAGGTCCGCATGGTCTAGTCCTAACTCAGAACTGCTTTTCTCATTGGAAGCATTATTTGCCCATGGAGTAGAAGGGTGAATTGAGAACTATAATCTGAACAGGCTAAGGAAACTAGTGCTGAGTTCTATCAAGTTGAGAAGCAGATATTCTTCCCTAAAGTAAAACGCAGATTCAAGGTTCCCTTAAGCGGATGTTCCTAACTAGCAATGTGGAAGGGCCAGGGCCAGAGTTTAACCTAAAACCCACAAAGGAATCAGAATTTGTCAAATATTTAGCACTTACATTTTGAAAGCAGCTGGGCATTTAAAGATTGGAGCACCTAATATCCTTGCATCTTCAAGATCTTCAGCTGCCTTTTCGTGCATTGGTAGAGTGTTGCCTCTCCTCCTGGTAACCTTTTTAAGAAAGGCTGCAAATGAATGTATCCTATTTTAGGTGTACAATTAATACTTGGGTTCTGAAGTTTTGAGATGGCCTCTGTTGGTAGGGCTTTGTGGGATAATGAACCAGTGCCTTGGGCTTTTTATGATGCTCATGCTCTCAAACATCCCTCATCTGTTTCCACAGCAACATACATACTTTTATCTTACAGAGAAAATGGGGTTTTAGCCTTTTGGATTTTTTTTTAAGTATGGCTATTCACGGGAGGCAAGAGGGATGTAGGGGGGAAGAATTATTGTGGGCAACTTAACAGATAACTGTGTTGCAAAGTAGCGTTATCTTTCATACACAGTTCCTCAGTCCTGTCAGCAGTGACTGTCTGAATAACACACAGAGGAAAAAAAGTGTTTAGGTAGGTGTGGATTTCTACCAGAATGCAGTTTTTGAAACATTATGATATTCTTAAGGTGTGGATACTCAGTACAACATATTCATTCTTGGTTGCTTCCTCATTCTTTTAGCCAATTAAAGCGATTTATTGGGGCATGAATATGCAACAAAAGTAACTCTCAAAAGATTATTTTTTTTTTTCCTCTGCCCTGGTTATGAATGCAGTCTGCATTTTTTTCCATATTCCATTCCAACTGCTGGCACATGCTTTTTAGTGTTACAATCTTCCACCTCTTTTTTTTTTTTTTTGAATGGCTTTGATTAAAGCTATGTACTTTTCCATTGCTGATTATTTCTGTTCATTTAAAAATTAAAATAATAATGATATAAAAATTGAGGGGAAAAAAAATCCCCAAACTAGCTTTCACTGTGCTAGACTCTTGTATCTATTGAAGGATATGTGTTAAGAAATTTAATACATATTGTTTCTAAACCCACACATACCATGATAGGTGCATTTATAGATAGTAGGCAATATTGTGAACGACTAATGGTGTGGGAATTACTGTGGAGATACCTAAGAAAATGTCATGGGTTTTTTTTTCAATGCTAACAACTAAGTAGAGAGTATAAAAATCTCAGCTTCCTATTAGCTGTGGCATTACAATAGTTGTGCTATCAAAATATTTAATCGCTTAATGGTGCGTGGTTTTTGTCTTGCATAACACTTTCCAGTCATTTGCAATCTTGGAAAGCACACGTACACGTATAGCGAGTGAGCATATCTGCTTCATAGAGGCATCTTAATTCAGGTGGAAGTTCACAATAATTTATATTCTGCTTTTGGTGCTCTTGTAAATTGCTGGATGACTCTGGATATAAGATGTTTTTTTGTTGTAAGACTGTGGATTGTAGGTGTTGCACTTTTATAATGTCACCTTGTCAGCATGTACCTGATCCAAAGAGGACTGGGAATATTGTTTACAGCTGTTGGGCTTAGCTAATGAATGGCTGTAACTTAAGCCTGTGAAGTGATGCTATTTTACACTTGTCTGTCCAGAGTGGGTGCTCTGGTTGCTGAGTGCTTTTGAGAAAGCAGCGTGCTCTGTAGTGAGTCAGGTTCAGTGCCAGCAAGAAGCAGAAGACAATTTAATAATGGTGCTGTCCACACAGATTGGCCAGCTGGACGCTTCCAAGGCAGGTGGCAGCGTCTTTGTACTTGAGAGAGAAAAATAAAATGTGAGAACTTTAAATTGGACACATCATCCCCTACTAAAAAGCTATGCAAATTAGAAACCTCTCATTAAATGCAAGCTGGAAGGACCAGCCTCCCCATGTATTTGATCAGATTGTGTGGTTTTGATTGAAATTATTTCATTCTGTGCTGAGGATTTACCTTTTCATAAATTACATTTAGTTAACTTGAATGTAATATGAGATGTCTATCTCTGGTCCCTAGATAACACTGAAATTATACTAGTTACAATTTTACAAATCTGACAAATCCCTGGTAATCGTTATCTTGGTTGAAATCTAATTAATAGTAGTCTAGCGTTACGGACGTACCTCCTTGGTGAAATTTAATAGTCACTTGGTGACTTTCAGGCAGTAGCTGCCTGGTAGGCATACACGCCGCAGTGGCAGCCCAGGAACAGGGCAACGTGCAGTTTGCTGTGACGTGCAATACTTAAGGAAGTTCCTGTTGCTCAGCGAGGCATTTGAAAGAGCTTTTTCCTTGTGGGGGGTTTCCTTTGTTTTTTAAATGGACTATCAGTGAACCCTGGGGAAGTGCTCCTCTGTATTTTTTTTTTCTTTGCTTTAACTCTCTGCATGTGGCAAGCACATAAATTGGAGAGGTCTGATTTATTTTTTTCCCCTTTTTTTTTATTTCCAGATCTTTGTGAGATATATACTGTTCCATATGTTTGCAGGATTATGCCTTGCTATGTTGTCTTAAGTTCCTTGGGCAGAATAAGGAATGCTTTTCCTTGGTACAGCACCTAGTATTGTTCAGCTGAAGCTAAATGTTTTCCCCCTGAATTTAGGTCTCTTCATGCTTTGGTTCAGAAACAGAGTGGGAGTCAGGTCAAAGCCAGGATAACGCGACTATTCGACTAAAGGTCAGAATTTCACTTGGTCTCCCTCTGAACTTTAATACGTGTCTGAAACAGCGCGCTCTGATCATCACGTTCTCAACCAAAGCAGTGGGGTCAACCTGAACTCACGCAGTACAGTGGAAGAAAGAGGAAGGTGAGCATTCAACTCAGTTTTCTGATAACTTGAGCCCTCTTACAAAGCTTTAGACCTTCTAGCCTATTTTCAATGCAGGTAGTTGAAATTGTTGTTTGTAAAAACTTCCTTATCCAAACAGGCAAACTTTGGTGTGTCTGGATTTCACTGCAGACACAGTGCCCAAATGCATGGGTAGATGACAGGACAGCTTAGCTTTGGGGTATGTATGAAGGGTCACATAACAGCATGGCAAAGTGCTTTCTTAGTTTGGTGCTATTTGTGATTTAAAAGTGAGCAGGAGGAGGGATTTTTCTTCTCCAAACTCTGCCTCTTTCACTGACTTCTCCCCGCTGGGGGTTTGTTTAGTGACTGCTAGGAGTGAGCCCATGACTCTCTGGATGTGTTTCAGACTTGGATGCATACAGCTTTTGGGGTTCATTCTTGCAGGCAGCATGGCAGATAGGAATGTGTCATAATCCTATGCATGGGGGGTCAAAACCACCCAGAAGCCACTGCAGCAGCCACAGCACGGCATATTCGTGGTACAATAAATACATCCGGTAAGGAAGTATAAGATCTTGTCTCATGACTGTGTTGATAATTTCTCAGCTGATCAGGTCTTGCACATTCAAGCTCTGATGGCCGCTACCGCAGCGTGTCCTGTTCACTGACCACCTAATACTGAATGTGGTGTCTGAAAGGCCACCTGCTCTTGCTTGTCCCTTGTGTTCTAGTGTTCTTTGGGATGGTAGGAGTCGGTTTGGTGACAAGTATCCTCTGTTAATGCAGATGTAAAGTTGGGTGCTGGAATACCCATAACCAAAAGAAACACTTTTGTGCTTCACAGATAAACGAGCTTTGTATTATACGGAAGACTGGATAGCAAATTAGTCATTGATAGTACCTTTCATTGTGCAATTATGTCTGTCCTCCTGACAGTTCAGCCCATTTCAGATACCGGCAGTGCCACTGGTATTGCCTCTCTTAACCAGTGTTGGGCTACAGAAGAAGCAGCATCTTTAAAAAAAAATCTTGGGATACTAGTTTTCATTTTAGTCCTGATGAACACAAGCCTGAAGCAGAACAGTAGGAAGGAGATGAGGAGTAAAAAGCATAACCACCTTGAAAATGCCTAGAAGACTTTTAAACGATAGACAACCAAAGAAAACTCGAGACAGCCTACAGGCAAACATAACTTGTCTCTAACATGCATCTAGGCTGGAATTTCATCATACCTCTGAGTGAGGAAAGAAAGACCAATTATCCCAGGAAAACATGGATTGCATTACATATGCATTGACTGCCAAAGGGGGAGAATGTCGATTACTTAACACAAAAGTGCTGAAGCCATTAGTACAGCCTTTTAGAGTTGAAATAAACATGTGTATTATATGCCTGTAAATCCCAGTGGACAGCACAACTGGTGTCATATTCCACAGTGGATCCATTAGCAACATAATGTCATCTAACCACAGGCCATGCTAATGGGTTAAATTAGAATGTGTGGGGATTTTTTAATTTCTAAAAGACACTGCTGCCTGATTAGAATAAACCTCTTCAGCACAAAGCTGCTGCTCTTGTATGAAAACCCTCGTGATACGTCACTTAAAGCAATATCAATGAATGGGAAGGTGTGAAGCTAATCTTTCTGAGCGTGCAAGAATTAACAGAGTTGAATAAAATCAAATGTGGTGCTTGATAGCTGAGAAAAAAAGGGCTGGGGTGTCTTTAAAAGCAACTGAAATACGATGTGGGGCAGGTGACAAAGGATGTACAATGGTATGTTTGTGAAAGCCATTTTATAGCTGCAGATAATTGGCTGCGCCATACTATGGGCAACAATGCCCCACTGGCAGTAGTGGTGCTAATTGCTTGGGGTAGAGAAATGGGCAATTATCATGAGTCTAATGCAGAAAAGAATCTGTGTAGAGCAAAACTTTAAAAAGGTTTTCAGCACAGAAAACAGAAGGATGTGTGAACTTGGTGGCTGCTCCCCTTCTTTCCTGATTGCTTTAAATGCCTCTGCCAGAGGTATGAAGGCTGCTGCTGGGGCTTCAGACCTTTCCAGAAGACGCAGCTCTTGTACTATACAGCTTCCCACATAATTCCTCTATGAAACCATTTCACCAGAAGGCTGTGTTACAGTAGGACACCAGTAATTCATGCTCTCCTATGGAGCTGGAGGATAGACTGCTAACCGTGATACTGTATATTTAACTAATAGTACTGCTAGCAGTACTTCCCTTTAATTCATCTGTCTACATATTACTCTTTCCTTCAGAAAATGCAGATGTGTTTTCCCTCCTCATCCTCCGCATCGCTTACAGGCCTAAAAATTCATGTTTCAATTAGGAGTATTGGTTAAGCACAATAACTAAAGAGCTGCTTACAAAACAGGTCTCATGTAGTTTGGTTTGGGTAGAAGAGAGGAATGGAAATAACCTCTATGTGATGAGTAGAGAAGCAGGATTGGTGACCCTGTGCTCATAAAACTTAGCTGAAATAGTTCTCACTTCTTTTAAATGAGATGCTAACTCCACCACAGAGTTCCTCCTCTAAGGTACTGGAGTGGATCAGTAAGCTCGATTCTCGTACCTTACGAGCGCTCATTCTCACTGTCTAAATGCAGTAGTGCTCTTACCTTGGACTGGCTGGCCTACTGGAGAGAGTGAGCAGGGCTCACAAACTGCTTAGTGGACCACATCACAGCCCAAGCTTGCTTCCCTGCTGCACCAAGAGACACAACTTTCTCAGTAAAAGCACTGCGGAGTGGAGCAGTACCTGTTTTCTAAATGGGTTTGCCAGGGTCAGCTACTAGAGTGGAACAAGCCCATGCTGCGGTCACAGAAATCAAAATGTGTAAGTACCATATCCCTGAGAGGAGGAGGGAAACTGTAATCCAATTTGTTGTATGGAGATGACAGGAGAAGTTCAGACAGAAGGAAAGCAGTGTGAAGCATGGTGGGAAAGCAATCCGCTTCAATCTGTGTTGGAAAAGAGAGCAAGACAGCCTTCAGGGGAGTAAATGATGTTAGTATTTCTACAGTGAAATAAGCCCTAGACAGATAAATCCTAACTCCTCACTGTACAGTGTCATTCTTTGGGAAAATCTTGGTTGTGTTTTGTTCCACCCAATGGATTTCTGAATTCCAGTGGCTGTTCACGTGTTTTATGTATATATCTATGCGTATTTTAGGGTCACCATATTTTAATTTCCTAGCTGTGTGCAGTTAGACTGCCCATACGTTATTGTTTCCATACACCCTTTGCTGAAAGCCAAGTACACGCTAGGAATTTGATCTGAGGACTGCAGCTGAAATACTGGCCTCTGACTGCAATATGGGAAGTGACACTTGCTTCTTTTTAAACACTTTCTTAAAGTCAAAACCAACTCTCGGATTGTCTTTTCCCTGACAGAGCTAAAGGAAGCTGAAATGTTCGTTTAGTTTTCTGCAGCACCAGGAATGGACACTTTCTATGAGAAGTCATAACAAGGGCATTTTAAGCAGTGCCTGTAGCTGACGCCCAGCACGGTGTGATTTCTTTTCGAGGGGCTGAGGAGGTTAAATTGCAGCCGTTAGTGGAGTGATGGGTACTGCACCTGTGACTCCCATCTCCAGAGCTAACCCTCATCCCTGCCGGGGTCGGCTGACAGGGCTGGAGGAGACTTCTCCAGCCCCATGCTGGGCTAAGTGAAGTGACACAGCTCTGCCCCTGTTCTGCAGGTCTGCTGTGTCCAGTGCTGGTGTGTGTTGTGCCCGTTTAGCACTGGCTTACTGCACAAAGTAAGGAGAACTCACCAACCCCCAGTATACGCAAGCTTGAAAAGGATACTTTTCCAAGCAGCCTTGGTTGCTGCGCTGGTAGAGGACATCTCTAATCATGTTCCCAATCTGTGGCATCTCTAATCATGTCCCTAGCTAGTCCTGTTGTGGCAGCTGCTGAGCTAGAGGGACTGGCTTTAGTTGCTGAGATGCTGCAGCTGCCTTCCTGGTCTGCTCATGCACTATGGAGCATGTCCCTTTTCTTCTAAGAAATGTGTGAAATAATGTATGAGATAACAAAAAATGAATTATTCTCTAGGATCTGATCCCCTAAAGAAGGCAGCAGTGGTTTGCTTTGAGTTGTGGCACGTCATTCCTCACTGGCATCTTGCTTTTGCTAATGTGGGAGGTCTATAACTGCGTTGGTTAGATTAGGTTGTCCAAAGCCACAGAATCACAGAATTTTCATGATTGGAAAGGACCTCTGAGATCACAGAGTCCAACCACACACACAAAAGACCCCCACAATCTCAGGCATTAGAGCATGCCCTGAAGTGCCACCTCTACACGTTTCTGAAATCCCTCCAGGGATGGTGACTCCACCACCTCCCTGGGCAGGCCCTTCCAGGGCCTGACCACCCTCTCAGTCAAGTCATTCTTCCTCAGATCTCATCTAAACCTCCCCTGCCCCAACTTCACACCATTTCCTCTGCTCCTGGCATCATTCCCTTGGGAGAAGAGGCCAACCCCCACCTCTCTCCACCCTCCTTTGAGGGAGCTGTAGAGGGCAATGAGGTCTCCCCTCAGCCTCCTCTTCTCCAAACTAACCATGCCCAGTTCCCTCAGCCTCTCCTCGTGGGACTTGTTCTCCAGACCCCTCACCAGCTTGGTGGCTCTCCTCTGGACACGCTCCAGCACTCAGTCAAGGTATCACTGGTTGAATAGAGTGTCTCTGTGCTGAATGTGAAGGCAGTTGACTGCTTTTGAGCTGGGCAGGGAAAGACTGTATTCCTTTTGTGATTTCTGAACAGTGTTTTTTGAAAACTGTTGCTTAGCCCACTTTAACTAGTTTATAGTGAGTGTTCCAACATTGCTTTCTTTGTCCTTGACAGCCTCTGTTAGAGTGAAAGGCCTTTCCGTGTGACCTGTACCTATTTCTTTGCTGGTGAGCTAGCTTGCTGTCTTGGGAACCTTGAATTTTGTTTTTTATAATGCTGGGAAATGCAAACATGCATAAGCACTGTTAGCATCTTCTAATTTGTTGAGCTACGTGAATACAAGCCTGGTTTCCCATTTGCTGTTTCTGTTGTGGGGTTTATCACATAACTGAACAGCCTCCTGTAAGTAGACCTTGTTCCATAATATTACCTACCTACCACATACCCTTTCTGCTTCAGAACTTTATGACCTGGTTAACGCTTTCACAAATACTGAAAGGAGCTCTGCAGGAATTACACACCAACTTCTTAAAATGCTTAAAGAAATAAGTAAGGCTGCTGCATGTTCCGAGGTACACTGGGTATATAAGGAGCAGACTCGGAGTTTTTTCTGAGTCTGACTTCCCATCTTTAAGTGAAGAATTTTGAAAACTTCTGCAACTTTTCCTGAAGAGGCTTGGTTTCTATTAGTAGAGCAGCTAAACCGATTTGCTCCTCTGACCTCAGCATATAATCAGCATTCAGTGTTTCTTGGAGCCTTTAACTGAGCCAAGAAATCAGTTTTGCAGTTCACATTTGTATGAGAATGCCTAAGAAATGCACGTTCCTGTTTTTCCCGTAGTTCAACAGAAGTTACAGCTGAATTTGCATTTCGCCAGTTAAGGCATTTGTCATCAGTTGGGGTAAGAAGATAAAACTTCCAAAACTGTGTTCAAAAATGGGAATGCAAAATAAAAATTGGCAGCATGGCATAGTTTGATCATCATATTTTTAAATATCAGACATTAATGTGTAATGTAACAGAGGTGAAAATAAAACACTCAAAGTGAACATTTGGTGTTGAAATATAGTCGAGATAACTCTGAACAATCTCTTCTGTAGTTGTCATGTTTTTGCAGATTGTTTGAATATTCCCTCCTCGGGGGGTAGGGGGAAAAGCTGATCCAGCAGAGAAATTTGGGATGGGTTGTAATAAAAGCAAATGCCAAGTGGTTTTCTTTTGGGAATCTCTCCTTTGCCGTTTGTGCCGGTTCTGATCTTTTCATGGGTGTCGTATTCGAACCTCCTGAATATGTACAGCTACAGTGGACATCCGTGGCATGGGGTTATTTCAGCCTGGGTATCCACAGGTAGTGTTCTTCACAGGTGAATACAGTCTGCAAGAGGCAAATGAAGCACATATTTGGCTTGAAACATCAAAATAAGTCACTGAAACAAATCTAGAAGGGCAATAACATTTTTTTGTCATCGTTTTCCCCTCTTTGAGGGGAAGAGCCATCTTTTATCAGATGTCTTCTTTGGTACCTATGGTAGCAGAGACTTTGCCTGTGCATAGTAGCTGCAAGGAGAAGCCAGGGTAGCCAGGAGAACTGAGGTCTTGAAACTGCAGCAAGGATCAAGTGTGGAGGGGGGTTGGGGTATGAAGCTGATGTGTTTCATTGTGTTCACTTGAGGAAAAGGGCGAAAGTAAAGTTTTGAGAGGCTTGGGCAGCTTCAAAACAAATTTTATTCTCTGTTTTTTATCATTGTGTGGGCTGATTCAGAGAAGCCTTCAGACACTTCTCTTTCTCATCTTTGATACCCCCACTAAGCTATTTCGGGTTGAGTTGCCTCAGCTACAACTGAGCACAATAAAAAGTGAGATCATCTATTATTTTTTGACCATGTATCTTGATGACTTGGCTTCAGTAGTGACATATGGGACTTTCTCTTCCACAGTAGATTCCTTCCAGCATCTGACTTGAAGAGCCTTCAGTGCCCTCAGTGTAGCCTTCACTGGAGTGCCAACTTAGCAGAGACCTCTCAGTTTGAGATGACATGATAGATTGATATGGTGACAATTCTGTTGTGCAAAGCTGCCAGCAGGAATAGGTTAGACTTAAAGGAAATTCATTAAAATAAATTAAACCCTTGCATTGTCTTAGTTTCAAGTGGATAAGTGACCGAGTAGTTTCTTTTTTAAATCTGGTTCTGCTGAAAAGGGTCCCAAAAATTGTATGAGTTTTATGTCTCGTTATGGGACCCCTTATCGTGCTTGTGCTTTCTGTTTTAAGCTAAGGTGCAACTTCAGAAGCACATCCAGTGAGCCTTGGATTCGTTATTTAAATAGTAAGGGATTAAAAATTAAATTGTGTACTTTAATTTCTAGGCTGAAATTGTCCACTTTCAGTTTCCAGACCTTTGTTTCTTCATTGGGGATTTCTGTCATCAGATATTTCTTCATGAAGACATTTAGGAGAGAGTGTTTCTTACTTCCTTTCTGCCTTTTCTAGACCTTAACTTATTTGCGTGGCTTTTTTCTAAAAATCTTCTGATATGGTACCCCTTGTCTCTCCCTTTTCCTGCAATAAAGACACTTGGACTACACAAAGCATTTCAGATCATTCTCCAGCTGCTTTCTCAGCCCTGCCTCATATATCCTACTTGAGGACCTGGCAGTCAGATTGACCCTCTGCTGTAACATGGGGAAGTCTTAACTACAGGGAATTTCTGTTCCCCTTTCTGCCTTACGCTCCTTACTAATTGACTTTGTGGCACTGTATTTCAGGATTTCACATTCTTCCCCTACCTTACCAGAGCAGCTTTATATCCAAGATATTTTTTCATGTATTTGATTTGTTTAACAATCCCAGCAACTCAGATGAATCATCTTATTCCGAGATCAAGCTCATCTGTGTAACAGATCCATTATCTTTATTATTATTGAGTTTTTTCCAGTTTTCAGTAATGCACTGATCCTACTTACAAGGATTTCATAATGATCTGAAGGAAAACGAAACTGTTGTTGAATGTTTCCCACTTAAGTATTTTCTGTGCTCTACTGCTGCAGTAGTTACCAGTTTAAGAGTTAGAAAGTTACGTATTTTTCTGTGTTGCCATGTGAGATTAAATGAAATATTTCAGAGTCCTCACTGTCTTTAGAAAAATATCAACAATATGACTATCTTTTATCTTGCCGACTTTTTCATACAGGTTTCTTCTACTTCTAAATCACTGTCAAGCTTATCAGCCTGGGTATTGCCTGGATATCACCTGGATTTTCATAAGGAGGTGCAAAATGTTTAAGAATACGTTACTAGATCCCATAGAATAAAGGCACTGCTAATATATGTATAAAGGACTACTGATATACTTAAAAGTGTTAATACCTGTCTTCTTCCTTATGAACCTATATTCTAAGCCATCCCATCCACTGAAGGGATGCCACAAATAAATAATGAGAGAACTGTGAACAGGGGCGGTGTGATGAGTACGGTCTGACACATGCATGTGATTTGCTTTGTTTTAAAGGAAAATTACACTAGGTGAGGAAAAGATAGCCTAATCCTCTCTGTTTTTCCTGTTTAGCGATGGTGCCAGCTATGCCATCTTACATGTGGATGTGATTGAAGCATTTGTTGTGATGTTCTCCCAAATGCTACTAGGAAAATGAATGCAGATAAAATTGGACTGAGATATGGTGGACTGAAGATTGTCAGGAAGACCATAAATGACAGAGAGCACTGTATTGTGTGTGATGAAGGGAGGAGAAATAGTCAGAGGCTGCTGAGGGGTGAGGTGTTCCTCAGCTATCATTAATGATCTATGAGAAGAAGTGAACAGAATGTGACTTGGTTTCACAGATGCTGCTCTGGTCTGAAGGACTGAGAATGCTGTTTAGAGTACAAAAACAATGCAGAGGGGAATGAGTGGGATTAGGAACAAGGAGAGAAGATGGAGTCTAAAAACCTACTCTATATGTCTAGAAGGAAAGAACATAAAAAGCATGAGTTAGTCTACAAACATAGACTCTGTTAGAGGAAAAACTTAAGCAACAGGAATGTTTAAGGAAGTGTCTATCACCTGAGCAAACTGAGAGGGCTGTTGAAGTGTTGTATGGCCAGTCATGCTAATGTGCTTGTGCTGTTGTGTGTACATGTAGAAGTGTTGCTACGCATACAGTAGGCAGTGGAGTGTGCGTGTGTTTCCAAGCGAGGTGTAAAATAAGCTGTCTCTATGGGAGAGTTTTCCAATCAGCAGATCTGTCCTGTATGGAAGGGAAGCAAGATTGTCTCAGTCGTTACCTGCATACGTAGAACATAGCTCCTCTGATGCCAGTCATCTGGCCAACAAGTCCAGTAATGTGAAAACCAACGTTCCTGCCTCAACTACCAGCTGGTGTGGCCTCTGCAGGTTTCCTGAAGCCCCTGTGAGCAGGGCTTCACGGCAGGGAAACTTTGGAGGCACAGTGGATGGCTTGTGAGGCTGCCTCCTGAGGTGCACGTGTAAGGTGATGGGGAGTTTCACGACTGTTGTGCATAGCTGTAGAACTACCTCCTCTTACTTGCTTCTGATTCTAGCACCTCTGGGTTTCTCCGCTGTCCCCTAGTGTCTTTACTGGGAGAGACTATGAACAAACCTTTTTCCTTATTTATCTTTGATTGCTTTCTCCAAACCTTTTATTGTTTCTCTTCCTTTCCCATCCCCTTTGCCAGGTTGAAGAACCCTACTCTAACTGAATGTTCTTTGCGTAAAAGCTATTCTGTTAACTGTAGTTGCCTTTCTTGGCTTTTTTGTTTTCATTAGCATAAGAACACTGATGAATTTTTTGAAGGGAGATAAATGGAAGTTTTTCTTCTAACTGACGCTAAATATATATTTATTGTTTCCTATCAGTGCAAATTCAGGTTTCTGAAAATTGGTTAGATAAAAGGTTAGAGGACAGGTGGCCAATTTCCATATCCTGCAGGTTGAGTACCCAAAAGCTCATTTGGCCAAGCTCAATGCAAAGTATGGTCTGAACAGTAAGGAGCAGGGGCAGAGAGGAACTGAGGGGCTGGTTGCGAATGCGTATCCTGCTGCTTCCCAGGGCTTCATCTCCTCCCTTACAATGAGGGAGGTAGGTCAGTGCTTTGCAGCAGCCTTTGGTTGTTGGCCTCACAGATGCTCTTGGGTCGCTTTTCCTTACAAATAGGGATCGAGATTCTCTGTTCTGCTGTGTTGCAGAAGTGGCGCTTTACATTTCTGCCATCTCTTGTACTGGACTGTGTTTTTAAGGGATATGAGAGCCCTGGTCTCCAGCAGTGCATCTACAGCACACTAAATTTGTACTCTGTGTGCTCAGATGGAAGCATGTGTGGCATACTAATATATTGCTCCTACATTGCCTATTTTTAAGATTATGAAAAAGCATAAAGTGCTTCAGCTAAGACAACTTATTTTTGCTCTCTGTTTTGCCATCTACTGAAAATATATTTGGCCAACCTGCTAATCAATGTTGACTGGTCTGCTGTGTGCTGTCTTATCTGTGTTTGACTACCCTGTCCATTATGATTTGTTGAGTATAATTTTGTTTGTTATAGCCTAACTTTCAATGAAAATTCTTAACATGTCTGCTCACTCAAAATGGGATTTATTGAGGGTGATGGAAGAACACTTATAATGAGCAGTGTACTGAATGAAAATACACTCATAATAATTGTGTTTGTTTTAAATCTGCATTGGTAAAAGGTTGCAAAGAGTTTGAATTAGGGCAAGATGACTATCAGAAAGAGGACAGGATACAGATTATGAAGGGATGTGGAAAATTTTCTTTTGCCTTGCCTTATTTCTTTCAAGACTGAGCATTTTATCTCCAAGCTGCACAGTATTTATTGAGTTTCTTCTGGACTCCTGCTTCTTGTAAGGAAAACTAGTTCAGATGTCAGTCAAACTCCTGAGATTTAAGCCTCAGACAGAGAATAAGTTTTGCATGCTTTTGCTTCCAGTCATATATAGCTGCTCCCTGGACTGTGGGTAGAAGAGGCTTTGGGGAGACAAATGGGACTCCATCAGAACCATCGTGCTACTGGGCAGTGCTGATGAGGAAAGGCTGTACTGCCATCCTGTCTTATCTTCTGCTTCCCCTTCCCTACCCTGGCGTATTTCTGTCTCATTTGTTCTCTTGTGGTTGTGGTATCTGAAGCAGAGATCGTCTCTTGCTACGTGTGAGTCTGCCACAATGAAACCTTGAAGTGGAGGTATTGATGTCTAATAAGGGTAAATAGTTCAAGAGCATAGAAGAGCTCTGGCCTCCATTCTGTCTGACAGCTCTGGGGCTTGGAGCTGTCCATGATCTATTGAGGTATTCAAAGGCCATGTCACAATGCTAATTATCTTTTTCTATGCCTTGCTGAAATATTTTGGTGCAATTATGGTCCTTTTTTTTTTACCTCTGTGGCTACTGCATGACTGTTAATTATTACTCTTAAAAGTCTGGCAAATTTTCAGTATACGTGCTAAGTGCCAAGTGTCCTGCACTTTCGTTTATGACTCAAGATGGGTAAGAAGAGTCTGAACTTTAAAAAACAAACCAAAACAAAACCTCACCACAAAAACCTCCAAGCACTCCCCAAGGATATTCTTGTCACCTTGCTTTCATTTATTTCATAGCACCAACTGGGGTAATCCTAAAACTTCGCTGTAGCTCTGTCATCAAAGCACGTGGCATGGAAAGGCAGAAAGGCAGTGGTACGGGAAATATGTCAAACAGAACAGAGGCGTGCAACGTGGCCTTGCTCAGTCACTTCAAAATCATCCTCTTTCTTGCTGTGCCCTGTGTGCAGCACCTGGCATCCTGCTGTGTCCTGCAGCAGCATCCCTCTCCCGTGTATTTGTAGAGCCCCGTTTAGCGAGGGTAACCATGCTGTAAGAAACACATATTCAGAGAAAATAGCATATTTTCTGCATACTTCTGTAATGTAGAAAAAGTTGCTTCATTTTTTCTTCTCTTTATTAATTAGGAGTAAAAAAAATAATTAATCTAGTTATCTTCCAGTAGGTGAGTCCAGGAAAAAATAATCTCATGGGCTGTTCTCCAAGAGGAGAGGTGTGGGCCCAGTGAATGGCGTGTTGGCTCTGCTTCAGGCTCACTGGTCTGTTGGAAAACCTTAGGCAAGTGCATCTAGCACTACACTTCTCTGTCCTGTCAACTTCTTCTTGGGGTCGTGGCTGGTTTTTTGCTACCTGCCTGCGTAATTGTTGCTGTTTGCATTCCTATTCATAAAAGCACTGTGGCTTGCTTTCTTTCTTTCACCTGTTGGGAGAATAATGTTGTCACTGGTATTACCTAGAAGCAGGCTGGCTGTGACTTTACCCCCCTGACTCAAGTCAGCAAGACATTGCTGAAATGCCTTGTATCTAGTAATCTGGTTAAGAAGTCAGCAACCTGATGATATGTAAGTTAAAACCTGCAGAGACTTTGCTTCCATGTCTAAGTCTATTTAAGTGAAAGAACAGAAGGCTTACAGCCTAAAGCTTAATTAAACAAGTGGATTTTCAGCTAATGTACTGGAGAGAGGAATTGCTGTGTGTAAATGATAATAACAGACTTCCCTATTTAAAAAAAAACAAAAACAAACAAAAAAAACCCCAACAATAAAAAAGCCAAACAAAAAAGAAAGGAAAAAGCCTAAAGAAAAATAGCTGTCAAATTATTCTGAAAGCCACTAGTTTACGTGTCAGTCAGAGGATCTCGCTGCTTATGGCAACAGCCTTTACTGACACAAGATTAGAAACTGCTTTTTCAACTGTCATCCAGGACTGTACGAATAATTGATTTTTAGGTTCAGCTGCCAAACTAAAAATAACAATAATAATAAAAACAGATTTAGAATGGATCACCTGTAAGACTTCCACCCCCCATCCAAACGGAAAACCCCCATTATTTTAAGTGAATAAAATATTACAATTTTTTATTGTTATTTGTTAGTAAAAGTGAAAAAAAGAAATTGACAGATTCTCCTTATAGATATGTTAATTGGTTTCTGTTCTGATATGGCAAAGATAGGGGTTCTTAAATATTTCATACTGGATTTGAATATTTAATAATATCAATTAGCTATACTTTTTTCTCATAAAGGGTCAAATTTTGAAAGCTGTATGTGGCTATGTACTGTATTGTTCTCAAGGGAGATGAACATCTGATAACATCTGATTGCATGTTCATAAGATTCATAAGGGAAAAGATTGTGCTGCCTTCGAGATTTGGATCCTCATTTTCCCTTAAAGTAATCAAGTACTTGAAGCCTCTAATGTAACAAAACGCAAGTGAAAGTGTACAACTCCCTTTCATCTCCTTGTAGGTAGGTAGGTCCAAATAATATCTTGTGAAATCAAAGGTGGTGTTTGTCTTTGGGACGCATTAAAGTGCCTTTTGAAATCAGCTGGGAGTTAGACTCTCACTCGTTTCAGCTGCTGGCACCCTAGAGTCACGTGCCCCTGTGATCCAAGGTGCCACACCAGTTACTGACAGTTAAGTTCACCACTCCAGTCTTCCCAGTTGCCGGCACTGCAGACCCCCATACACACCCACGGACACAGAAAAGAGGATCTTTCACCCAGTGGAAAAGGCCACCAGCATCCTGGCCTGTGTCAGGAACAGCGTGGTGAGTAGGACCTGAGAGGTGATGGTCCCCCTGTACTGGGCACTGGTGAGGCCCCACCTCGAGGGCTGTGTCCAGTTTTGGGCCCCTTCCCACAAAAAAGACATTGAGGGGCTGGAGCGGGTCCAGAGAAGGGCAACGGAGCTGGTGAGGGGTCTGGAGAACAAGTCTCCTGAGGAGAGGCTGAGGGAGCTGGGGGTGTTCAGTCTGAAGAAAAGGAGGCTGAGGGGGGACCTCCTCGCGCTTGTCTCCCAAGTCACAGGAGATAGTCCAAGGGGAAATGGCCTCAAGTTGTGCCAGGGGAGGTTTAGATTGGATATTAGGAAAATCTTCTTCACGGAAAGGGTTATGAAGCCTTGGAATGGGCTGCCCAGGGCAGTGGTTGAGGCACCATCCCTGGAGGTGTTCAAAAGACGGGTTGACATGGTCCTTAGGAATACGGTTTAGTGATTTTTATTGCCTTTTTTTTTTTGGTCAGAGTTAGGTTGATGGTTGGACTAGATGATCTTTAAGGTCCCTTCCAACCCAGACGATTCTATGAAATAGAAATGGAATTTGTTAAAAAAAAATAGGACAGATGCTGCTGATCAGGTGCAGGGTATTGTCAGACAAGCAGACAGAGCAGCCCTGTTAACAGGAGACTGGTCCTTTTTATCCCCTTATCCCTCTATTTCCCACAGCAATTCCACTCGAAATCACCCAAATCCATCCTTTTCCCTGCCTTTGATTCCTCTCCTAAACATCACCTAAGTCCTGTGCAATCCCCAGATGCTCTTCGTCTGCATCCTGTAAGGTGTGTGTCCTGCCGTTGTGCCTCTGTGCTCCTTCACGTGTGTGCAGAGCAGCTTTTATCTCCTAACCTAATTTGTTATCTTGCCTTATTTTTTCAGCCACTTCATATGTTCAAGGGGGTCGTGGTGACTCAAGGGCCATGTGCGTTCTCTCTTCCACAAAAGTCTGGGTTTTTTTAGCGTTCAGCAGCACTGAGCTCTTTTTCAAGGAAAAGTATCTCTGGGAGTGTGTTGCCTGAGTTTTTGCTTTCCCTGAGACTCTGGTCTAGGAAAGGCTGAGATGAAGAGGTGAGTGAATTTACTGGGAAATGGAGTTTAATGTCAAAGAGGCTTAAATATTTTGCCACCACCAAACTGGAATTTTGTTCCTTCTGAGAAAATTGGTTAACAACTTGTCCTAAGTCTGGAAGAAAACATGGATTTTATTTTATTTATTTGTTTTAAACTCAGCTCTGTTAGTCATCTCTTGGTCCTTGTGACTTCTGGTTTCTGTCTCTCAGCTGCAAATGCAAAAAAGCCCTTAGATAAATTGTCTCTGTTCTGACA
>JAHREE010000335.1:19823-36448 GCA_033628505.1 Tringa tobata | reverse complement strand
CAGCACCTCTTTAGCAGGCTGAGGGTTTGTGTTACCTGCCCTAATGACAGTCAAAAAAAGCCTCATTTCCAGAGTATGAGGGAAATGAAGGGCCTCATCTGGCTTCTCTTCAGCTGAATGGGGCCACTGTGTAAAAAGCTTCTCTCCCTTTTGTTCATCCCTCCTAAAGCATGGATGTATGCAGAGATGAACTACCACTGGAAACCTCGTGGTGGCTTGTTCTGTGGCTGGGAAGCGGAGGAGGTTTTACAGCTGGGATGATGTCTCTGTGCTTGTGTGAAAGAAGCAGTGTAGCTTTAAGAGCCCATGAGTCCTGATTAAGTGTCTTATTTTTACGTACATCATAAATAGAACTTCAAAGGTTTGGGAGTGAGGAATTGGGGATAAGAGCACATTCTCCCATTCACTAGGAAGGTTTTTGCCTGCCAGAACCATTTAGGGAATCTGCTAAACAGCTTTGTTAAGGTGTTTATCCCACCAAGACAGTTCATAGCTGTGGGCATTCAGGGGTATAGAAACGAATTCAGGCTATGCCAAGCATACAGGACAATGTTCCTGAGCCCGCCACAATATAGTGGCTCATCTGCATAATCCCTCCATCCTGCTCGAGATGGAGGAGAATGGAAAAGCAGGAGATGCTATATGTCAACTCTGACAGCTTTATTAAAACTAGAGAGTCTGTTCTTCTGGTCTTGCTACTTTCTCCTTGCCAGCGTTCAGCCTGTAGAGAGAGGACCGCATTGGCCCCTCCGGGGGGGTTGGAGAAACCTGGAAAGGTGGGAAGGACAGCAGGGATTTCTCTTTATACTCTCCTTTACAGTATCTGGAGGTGCTGCAGGTCATCTGTGTCACTCTGCAGATAATGACATCCAAGGGAGGACGTATGGCTGTGTGGGCTGGCCTGGGTAAGGTAGAGCACGCAACGTGTGAGTAGGAGAAGCCAAGGGCAGGTTTCCAAAACCGCCAGCTCTTATTTAGGCATGTCCACAAAGTGGCTGATTTTTCAATAGGCTACTGCTCTCAGCAGGAGTTGCTGGGTGCTGAGCCCTTCTGAAAATTTGGCTTCTTGACAGAGCGATGCATCACTTGGTTGAAGAGATTGCTTTCAGCACCCTGTGAATAATCCGTTCTGTTTGAGTGTAAATAATATCGCTAATATTTCCTTTTTGGCTTTTGTGGAATATTGTGGATTCTTTTTTTCGCTGAAAAAGCAAAGAGAGGCTATCTCTATTTGAGTGAATAATTTTCAATGAATAATTTATTCAGGGAATCAAGTCGTTTTCTGTTTGCAAAAATCTCTGCTCTTCGGTTACTTACTCAAATGTGTGTGATAAATTTTTGTTACTGATTTATTTATTTATTTTACTCTTCTCCCCCCAAGCCTCCACCGCCCATCCCTTCTCAAGGAGTTGGAACAAGTTCAGTTTGAGACCATGTTGCTCAAAAGTGATGCATAGTGTGGCAGCAGCTCCTTGGTCGGGTGACCATGTGTATCTCTCATGGGGGAATTTTAAATCGTACTGGTCCTAATTTGGGACAATATAGATCAATTGTTCAGGGTTTGCAGAAAGTACCTCAAAAAGGGAGAATAGAATAATTTGCTCAAAAAATTCGATGACTCAGAACTGGTATCAAACGTGTTCAAGTGCTAGTATTTGTAATAATCCTTTATAATGTACAGATTACTACTCTATAAGCAGTGATGTAGGTGAAAGGCAAAAAAGAAATGAGGAGGGGAGGTTTAGATTAGATATTAGGAAAATTTTTTGCACTGAAAGGGTTATCAAACATTGGAACGGGCTGTCCAAGTGGTGGAATCATCATCACTGGAGGTATTTAAAAGACAGGTAGATGTGGTGCTTATCGATATGGTTTAGTGGTAGTTTTTGTCAGAGTTAGGTTGAAGGTTGGACTCAATGATCTTAAAGGTCCTTTCCAACCTAGACAATTCTATGATTCTATGGCTTATGGTTCTTAACTGCTTGCAGTGTTCAATTAAGCTGTTTGCCTACCAACTAGTCGTTTCATGTCATTAGCCCATCAAGACCCTCACAGCCTAGGGTTTCCAAAGCTGTACTCATAGAAAACTACATAGCAGGTGGGACACCAGATGATAAACCTTGTAAGAGTGCTCATCTGCTGTGCAATAATGTCATGTCCACCAGGCAGAATTTTTATAAAATCCCACTGAGAGTTGCACAGCATTTGAATGCAGCCAGTAAAAGGCTCCTTTATTTTGGAGGCATCTGTTCTCGTGCTGTAGTTGAACATCCAAATCAATGCTTGCAGGTACCCTTTGTTTTTCTATCTATCTATAGATATCTCTCTATCTATAGAAGGACATGTTTGCTGCTAGTCCTTACCCTGGTTTGTTTGGTTTGTGTAGTTCCTCTGATTCTGTAGCTTGTAAAGCATTCACAACGTGGACTCCCCCTTACGAAGTAAACCTGCAGGAGCAGAGCAATGGCATGGAGGGACTTCTGTGCCCTATCTCTTGATGGCATCACAGCGAATGCGGGGCAAGATCAGACTTAACAATATTTCCAATTCCTTTCATATCACTGAGCTACTCGGGGAGTAAAGTGCAAGGTCTCTAGTAGCAGAACTGGTCGAAAGACTGAGATGAGATGCTTTGTAGAGATAATTCACGCCTCCTTCTGTAGTCGGCAAAAGGGACGTCTGTCAGACGCTGGCGTGGAACTGGCAGCCTGACTGACATGTTCTGGGGCACTCTGATCAGTTGAATAATTTTGGCACCTAAATTAAGTGCTTAAAATGAGATGGTGTGAATACATGCCTTAAATATAATCTCAAGCCAAGCGGTTGGAGAAGGATCCCACTTTTCTTTCCCAGTCAGTAGACAACTACGGTATGAAGGCTTTTAAGAGGTAACTGCGTTGTGGTCATGCAAAGAGTGAGCTATATGATGCTTATCTATAGGTCCTGTCTGAATGTGTATGTGATCAGTACAGCCCTGTCCCACATTGCAGGGCATCTAGGCA
Organism: Tringa tobata; assembly: GCA_033628505.1. NCBI lineage: Eukaryota > Metazoa > Chordata > Aves > Charadriiformes > Scolopacidae > Tringa > Tringa tobata. The sequence goes on along the minus strand of JAHREE010000335.1, from coordinate 33,446 downwards.
GCTAATGTTGGCACCATGTCTCTAGCACAGCTGAAAATCAAATTAAGCAGAGTGTAAAGGCTCCGTGGACACCTGGAGGACACCTTAAATTTGTATAAATTTTTAAACAAAATTTAAACCTTAGAGGAGTTATGTGAAGGTTAATTTTCTTTAGTGTTCTTATGTCTGCTTGAGCCCGTTGCCTGTTGTAGCCTATCTGTGCTGTCTTACTGCTGGCAGGAGGAGTAGGACTTTGGAGGATTGCTCTCCTCCAAGGGCTGTTCCTGGGGCTGCAGGGATGGTGTCAGTGAACTGAGAAAATCTCTTGATAATCTGCATTTATTACAACACCCCTGGACCTGCAACTTTTTTTTTTTTTTTGATAGACAAATCTTTGTCAGAGAAACTAAGTAATGTGCTTTTTCCAAGCATTTTCCGTGCATTGATGCTAACTGAACCAATAGCAAGCCTAGCCTGCTATTCTTAACTTACTTCCTTAACTTATTTCCTTCTCCCTCTATACGTGAGCAAATGCTGACATACATGCTAACTGCACAAATAGCACAGACCAGGGGAGGGTGTCCCTAGGATGAAAGCCAAAAGCAACTGGGCAGCGTGGCCATCAGTGAGTTTTGGGACCAGGCTTGTAGCGAGAGAAGAGCATGACAAAAGGGCATTGTGGGAGATGCTGGATCAGATGATGTGTCTCACCGTGGTTTATGTACCCGTAATTCCCAAAGCATCCTGCCCTTCAGCTTTTCCTTTTAAATTGTTATAAATGATTTAACTTGAACAAAGAACTGTGTACATGAGGTGGCAGAATAAATTGCCTTAAGTAAAGCATCCCGTGTTATTCTTAAATTCCCTCTTGGATTTTGGGTTGTGACTGGCTAGTATCAAAGTCCTTCATGAGCTTAGCCAGTTAGCAGAAATCCTGTGAAGGTTGAAGCAGTGGCTTGTGTCTGCCTTAAATGACTGTGCCCATGGACCAGGCTCCATTCCTGTGTACTGAGGCTGTTGGTCCTTCCCAACATTCCAGTGGAACGGTGAATCAAAGGCCTTTCTAACATGAGAAGTGTTTTGATTCAGAGTATTGAGGCCCCTGTAAGAGAGGAATTTTGTTGATGTAACATCACAACATTGTCATAAATCATCTTCTCTGAAAATGTTATGCCTTTAGGGAAAAAAAAAGGAAAGAAAAGAAATTCCTGAGGGAAAAAGACAGTATCTGATAAGTGAATTTAGTTATAACTTGGGGAAAATGTATGGTAAAACATGAAAGCAAGATCTCATGAAATAATTTTGTAGGATCTTCTAGAATAATATTTGTTTCCTAAATCATGTTTTTCTTGTATAAGAGATTGCTAAGGTTTATAAAATGTTGTAATCTCCTAGTAGCTTACTAAGCCTTTTCAAGCTATTTAAATGTGTGGGTGTTTCATAGAGAGAAAGCTGCCCCACTGAATATTGCAGGAAGTGAAAAATGGATAGTCAGAGAGACCTAAGCCAAGAAAGTAAGCCTAAAAATCATGGCAGAAAACTGATTCTAACCAGATAAAATGCTGCTTGAATCCACCTATAAACTAAGCCCCAAGGGTGCAAACTACATTTTTATGAGATGGTTCCCCAAGCGCCAGTTTCGTAACTGCAAATAACCTGAATGTGCACTTCCACAGACTCTGTAGCAATTTGTATAAGACTTATTGTATCACACAGATACAATACAAAAAATAACATTTGAGTTAGAAAATACTCACTGGGCAACAAAAGAAAAGGAACCTGTGGGAAATCCTATTTGTTTGCATTTGGAGCCCAGAACTGGGGCACTGGGACCAGTTCTGGGCTCCCCAGTTCCAGAAGGACAAGGAACTGCTGGAGAGGGGACAGCAGAGGGCTACAAAGATGATGAGGGGCCTGGAGCATCTCCCTTACGAGGAGAGGCTGAGGGACTTGGGTCTTTTTAGTCTGGAGAAGAGAAGGCTGAGGGGGGATCTGATCAATGCTTAGAAATACTTCAAGGGAGGGTGTCAAGAGGATGGGGCTGGTCTTTTTTCAGTGGTGCCCAGGGATAGGACAAGAGGAAATGGGCACAAACTTGACTAGAAGAAGTTCCACCTAAGCATGAGGAGGAACTTCTTTACTGTCAGGGTGTCAGAGGCCTGGGAGAGGCTGCCCAGGGAGGTGGTGGAGTCTCCTTCTCTGGAGACATTCCAAACCCAGTTGGACACGTTCCTGTGGGACCTGCTCTGGGTGGCCCTGCTTTGGCAGGGGGGTTGGACTAGATGATCTCCAGAGGTCCCTTCCAACCCCGTGTGATTCTGTGATTTCTTCCTGTAACTGTTTAATACATGCCTCTTGCTTCAGATTGCATGAGCTTTTTATTTGGGTTAGCACCATGTGTACTCAACAGACTACAGAAAGAGGATAGGCAATGCTCGGGCCGTTGTAAAAGCTAAATGATTTTTTCGTGTCATTTTTACGCACACATTACATAGGCGCATAAATTAGGCGTCAGATTCTCTGCCAGCAGCATTTACCAACAGGTCGTTGTAGACCGTTGGGGGCTATCAGGTATCAGAAAGATGTCCATGGAAAAAAGCTATTGAACAACCCAAACCAACAGCAAGAAATGCTCTCACTTCCCCAGGCAAGTAAGTAAATATCCTGATGGTCAGTTTTAGGTCTATCTGTTCCTCCCCGCAGGTGGGACCCCTCCATGCTCTTCTGCTTCCAACCCTCTGATGTGGCACACAGCAAAGTTGGCTGATGGTTGTCACAGCAATAAGTATAAGCAAGAGCCTCTCTGCATTCCATCCCTCGGTATTAACTATGAAAATAAGACGTCATCAATCCAGCCCAAACCATGACAAAAGGCTAGAAAGCGAAAGTGACTCCATTTATTCTTTGTTTCAAATGAAATTCGTGGAGGAGTTGCTGTACAGAACAGCCCAGGGTCATGGGTAGTTTAATTAAAACTGAGTTAAATGAATTACTAACACTGAAAAGTATTACTGCGGAGTGCTGCATGTCATCTTGGTACCTGAACTAGCAGAAGGTGAGCACAGGTTATTGTCTTTCTGATCTGGTATACATACCTGATGTGGGCTTTAAAAGAAAGTCAGTGCTTTGTTTAAAGTGGCAAAAAGTCTTGACTCTGGCATGGAAATGAGCGGAGAATGAAGACATAGAGGTTCACAAAGTGTCTAAGAACTGAGAATTTTATTGGGAGATTTTGTAAATTGTCTGATGGACGCCTTGGATGTCTCTGCAGGAGACAGAAATGAAAAATATTTGCGATAATTTGGAGACCAGATGACCCAAAGAAATCTCCTCCTCCTCTCACAATTAATTTATAGATAATCAGCAAAAAGTCCCAGCCAAAAAATAATTAAGCAAAGAGAGAGAGAAATCTCTTACAGAATTGGTTCTGCCAGAAATATATCTGTTGTAATATCCCACTAGTGGCCAGTAAAGGAAATGGAAAGTGAAAGCCATGCCAAGATGGCATATTCACAGCTCTGCCTCCTCTCTTCTCAGTGCCCAGAAGCATGTAGGCCTGAAACAACATCATTTTTAACATTAAACTAACTCTTGTCATGTGCAAGTGGAAGATGAGCTGGATCTGAGACAAATAAGCCCTTCCACTACGGAAAAGAAAGTTGGAGTCTGAAGATCAGACGTGCTCATGGGACAGGCAGCAAGAAACCCATGCTGCTGGTAAAAAGACTGACCCTTAGCGTGTTCCTGGTGGCTCAGGGGCTTGGTTGTGCCAGAGAAGAACACAAAAAAAGTAAGGAGCAAGTTGTGTGTAACAGTGGTTGGGGTGGGTGGCCCTGCACACTTGAAGGTGAGTAGGAACGTCCTGTAGTAATATCCGAGAGCAAAGTTTGTTTCCTCATGGGACCATCAGGGCTCTGAATGAGCTATTAGAGTCTATAAGGCAAATATGTATTTATTTAGGCAATTTTTAAAAAATTGATTTTTGATCCAGTACATGGTAAAAGCTCCTAAGGAACCAGCTATGTAAATCCTTCCTTAGCTGTATAAATACTCTTTTTATTCTCTCTGTAGTTATCTTCCATGTGATGGCACGAAGGATGAATGATGATTAGCTGGAATCAGTGCTCAGGAAAGAAGGAGAACAGGGAAATGGACTCTATTTCATAAATTTTCTTATGAGACTGTTGTAATTAAACACTTTGCAAGCAGGGTAATAACCGGTAGCCTTTATTCATCGCGGTATTTATCCTGGCTCTGCCATTCAGGCTGGCCCAGCTGTATCACCTCCATTTCCTCATCTGTACAATGGGAATAAAAGTATTGACCTTCTTAATAACATCTCTCCGAGATGGAGAGAGAGCAAATGCTCTGTAAGATCTGCATAATTACTGTTAACTTCAAGCCACGAGCAATTCCCTCGGAGTGGATGGGACTGCTCACATGTGGGGTTAGTGACAGTACTGGGAGCCACTGATGGCTGCAAATCATGGAAAACTGGCTTTCTGATGGATCATAAGTCTGCTTCTGGAGAGCTGGGTTTTGCTTTCCATATGGGCTGGGACTTTCAGTGATGCTTTAACAAGTTACATGCCTGGGACTTGGATGCCTAACTCCTTCGGGCTCTTCTGAAAGTCCTCGCAAGAAAGCAAGGGGTTGCTGTTGGAATGGCAGCCTGAAATTGCAAACAAGCATCTACCAAAAAAAATAATGAAGTGGAAATTGTAGAAGACCGGGGGGGAAGGGAGGGTCTTAAGTTAGTTTGGAAAGGGAAACTGTACTGGGAAATGAAAATTGAAAAAAACCACCAATATTTGAAAAGAAATTCTGGTTTTGCTATTCTAATACAAGCGTAAACATTCTGTGATTCTATTTTGTAGGAGAATGGACACTGCTGGCTGGGAGGGGATTCTGAAGTACAAAGTGCATGGGAGAACTCATGGCTCTTTTTTTTTTTCTTAATTGGGTCTGTCTGAAAATCCTATTTGAATGCACTGAAATACCAAAACAAGTAGCCTGATTTTCAACACCGCTCTGAGCGGTCTCCATTAAAGAGAAAACAAGTGACTGTAGCCACCTCCTTTTGAAAACCTCAGCTACGGCTTTTCACTGATGCCACTTGCTTGCTTTTAGTTATGTCAGTACCAGAGAATCATCTCACTTGAGCCATGATTTCTCTTCCACTTTAAGTGGGTAATATCCATATGCAAATTTTCTAGAAAGGTCTCTTGGCAAATGCGGGGGGAAAAAAAAACCAGCAGCAGAACTTCTTAGCAACAGCTGGGAAGAACATCAAGAAGGAATCTTTTTTTTCTCAGCCTTGGAAACATGTTGGCATTGACATCTCTGCTCAGTGCTCTGCTTGAGCTGGGTGCTTATTCGTGCTCAGACAAACTGCACCAATTCAATATATATGCTTGTCCCACATGCTTTGTTGTTATTTTAAGACAAAAGTCTCCGTAGGTGCATGCTGCAGCACTGAGCCAAAGCTCTGGAGAGTCCTTGCTGACGTCTGAGTGTCAGTGTTACACCTGCTTCCCTCCAAGTCCCTAAATCCTTGTGCTGTATTCCACTTACTGATCCAGAATGTCTTTGTGCTTGTATTTCAAAGGCTTGCTACCTGTGTGTGGGCTGGGCAGGCAGTAACAAAGGTGGACTTTTTGGGGAACTGTTGCAAACACTAGTTTGGGAGTAGAATGGCACGCGGGCACGGGATACCCTCTTCTTTATTCGCTTTTAACATCAGTAGGGTGCAGGGATGCTCAGGAGGTTATCACTAGGATCAGGCTGCAATGAGGACAACCGTGGCAGGATTTTTTTTCAGCCTGAAATATGAAAAGCGTGTTCCTCTTTTAAGCAGAATAGCCCAGGAAGATGACCCTTGTAATTACTGGAAATCGGCAATCTGTCTGCTGTCATTCAATTTAACCCATGCAAACTTGCCATGTGCAATGGTACCACTCAGTGGGTGTGATTTCAGAGGAGGAATAGTCCATCTGCTTTATCCAAATGCTGCTTTAAAGAAAGATGACTGACAGGTTTGTTTTTTCAGAGCCGGAGTGCAGCAGACTGCCTGGAAGCTGGTTACTTACCAGCTTGGATACAAAAGATCTCTATATTAAGCATGCTGTCAGAGTAATAGGAGCTGATAGTATTAGCAAGGAGCAGGCAAGTAGGCAGCGAGAGCGTTGCGGCTGAGCAGGTGAGCCAGAGCTCAGCAAACTGCCCCTAATGGGAGGTGACTCACATCCACAGAAGAAGAAAGGCTCACATCTTGGGATGGACAGTGATTTTGGTAAATAACTCTAATTTGTAAAACCTGCCGTGGAGTTTGAGGGTGTGCTGCCTTTACAGCAGAAGAGATTCGAAGGGGTTGCAAAAATGAAGAGTAATCACAAGTACAACTGCATCCTCATTTCCTCTCCCGAATACGGTGCTTCTGTTCTGATCTAGCTGTTCCAGTATTATGTTTCAGAATAATTAAAAGACAATTGCACCTATTTTTCGTATTCAAAGTTCCCAAAGCTGCCGCTAAATATGTTGTCTTGCATATTTGTCTGCTTAATTTGTGCCTGGAGATGCTTTCTCTTTATTTTTCTTTCCCTCTTTGAGATTTCAGATTACTGGTCTGGAGAAAATGGGCAGTTTGCCTTTATATTATATGAATAGCAGAATAGGATCCTGTCACAGATGAAAGTACTATATTTATGACTCATTATAATCCATTCATTGCTTCACGGACCCAGAGCCCTCCAGGGAGTGCCACAAACCCACATAATTTTCCCAAGTGCTACATTTTGCATTTGGATCTTTGGTTTAGCTGACAGACAGGAAAAAGGAAGAAAAAAGAGCAGGAAGGCAGAGAGTCCGTGTGACTACGTGGACAGATGCTGAGCAGTGATAGCAGCAATTTCAGTTCAGACCTGTCCCCATCATGCTTCTGCTCCCTGTTCCCCCTGATGCCATAGAAAGCCCGAGGGGTAGGGGTGAGCTTCTGGACCTTGCAGAGATTGACGTGCCTTCAATGACAGCAGGTCCGGTGCAGCAGGTGAGTGTTGGCATGACAAATCTCTGTCGTGCTGGAGCAGGGTGACAGAGTGGCTTTACAGATCTTTACGCATCGGGATGCCATCCAGAGGGACCTGGACAGGCTGGAGAAGTGAGCCCGTGTGAACCTCGAGAGGTTCAACAAGGCCAAGTGCAGAGTCCTGCACGTGGGTCGGTGCAACCCCTGGTCTCGATACAGGCTGGGGGATGAGGGGATTGAGAGCAGCCTTGCCAAGAAGGAGATGGAGGTATTGGTGAATGAAAAGCTGGACATGAGCTGACAATGTGCTCTCACAGCCCAGAAGGCCAACTGTATCCTGGGCTTCATCAAAAGAAGCATGGCCAGCAGATCGAGGGAGGTGATTCTGCCCCTCTACCCCATGCTGGTGGACCGCACTTGGAGTACCATGTCCAGCTCTGGAGTCCCCAAACATAAGAAAGACCTGTTAGAGCAGGTCCAGAGGAGGGCCATGAAGATGATCAGAGGGCTGGAGCATCTCTCCTATGAAGACAGGCTGAGAGAGTTTGGGCTGTTCAGCCTGGAGAAGAGAAGGCTCCAGGCAGACCTGACTGACGGCTTTAACTTCTTGAAGGGGGCCTATAAGAAAGATGGGAACAAACTATTTAGTGGGGCCTGTTGTGATAGGACAAGGGGTAATGGTTTTAAACTTAAAGAAGGTGGATTCAGACAAGATAAAAGGATGAATTTTTTTACGATGAAGGTGGTGAAATGCTGGAAGAGGCTGCCCAGAGAGATGGTAGATGCCTCATCTCTGGAAACCTTCAAGGCCAGGCTGGATGGGGCTTTGAGCAACCTGGTCTGGTGGAAGGTGTCCCTGTGTATTGCTGGGGGGCTGGAGTAGATGACCATTAAAGGCCCCTTCCAACCCAAACTATTCTCTGATTCTATTATCTTGCTGCAGAAAGGAGCTCGAAGTCCTGTGCAGGAAAGCTACTGTGCTACCTTTTCACAATTACATGTCAGTACTTGGAATTGCCTAAAAATGCAACTTTCTGGTATTTATGTCTGCAAGTGCCCAACAATGCATGGATCTGGTATTACTGAGAAGATTTCCTGGTTAGAAATTGATAGTTCTCAGATAGGTGCTATCAGATATTTACGCAGACAGAGTATTTTGGGCAGTGGTGACCCAGACCAAGTGCTTTGGATGCTCCTTTTGGCCACTTCAGTCAACAGCTTTCTGATTGCTGTGCTCTGCTGGTGTGTTGGTGTGACGTTGGGACTATCCAAGAAGTCCAGCGTTAGTGTGGTAGGGCAGGGCTGGCTTTGAGGATTGCTTGGGTCTGAAAGCTCTTTTCTGGCTTGGGTTTACAGATTTAATTATTGTTTTTCTCCTTGGTCTTGAAAACAGCTTGGAAACCATATTTACTTTAGTCAGGTTCTGGAAGTGCTGCAGTGGTTTGGGAAGGATTTTTATAATTTTTTTTATTCTGCTGATGTTATTCTGTGCATTAATACGCTTTTTCATTTGCGGCACGTGTAGTATTTCTGGAGCTGCCCATTTTTTAAGTGGAAATCTGGCTACACTAATGCCAGCCCCACTCTGTCAGTAACTCTCTGAATGCCTTCAGCTGAGGAGTGGAATTGGGGACGTATGCAACTGGGAGTGTGGGGATCTCTGTTCACTGGAGGTGGCTTCACTGGGTGAATCTTCAACGCGTCACCTCTACCGATAAGGCAGAGAAGGGGAACAGAGGTAGCAGGTGCAAGAGGCCAAATCCAGGCCTTTGGGGAGATAAATGTAGGTTGGAGTAAATGAGTGAGGGGTTCAGGTTGTTTACTTCAGCCTACAAAATCAATTTCTTCTCTTTTCTAATGTGATTTGCAATCCCATTGCCTTGTTTCGTATGGAGTCTGAGGAACTTCTTGTCTTTTCTTGGGCTGGTGCCTTCAACAGTTACTGTTCCCGCTTTATGAGTCCTCTCCTCTTTTTCCCTCCAAACCTTGGGGTTTTTTTTTCTAGCCAAGAGGAGACAGTGAGTCACTTCTGATCACTTCGTGGCACCTGATAATTTTCTGCTCTTGCTCAATGGAGCACTTCACAGAAATACGTTCCATTTCACTCTTGTACCACTGTGAAATGCCGTCAGGCTGTGTGCGGTGATTGGGGCGAAGAAGGGGAATATATCATAACTCTTTCTCTAAGAAGTTCATTGGAAAACAGCAGGGATTCTGTTATCTGCCATGAAGGAAAGGTTGTAGGGGTACCTGAGGAGTGCTCTGCAGCGGGGACGGAAGAGCACTTTTTTCCCTAGGCTCACTGAGGTGGGATTACCCTTTGAGAGCAGATCAGGTCTTCCAATGGCCATTCAAACCCCGTGGCTGCACACGTTTCCCTGGAAAGTCACCTGCTAAGTCTTTAAAGAAATGTCTTAATATGATTGATTTGATCTGGGTAAAATTTGATTTAGAGAGCTATTCAGGAATTCAGGACACTTATGCACTGAGTAAGTATGGATTTAATGGCTTAATTTAAAGCGTCCAAGTTTTAAAACGTTAGACTTGGGGTAGTAATGTCTCGTACGGATACTCAGAAGTGCTTAAAATCAATCAGGACCCGTCCCTCTGCTCTGCAGGCAGGGTGGTAGCTGGGAGCTAGAACACAGCGTTGTCCGTACACGTGCCAATATTGCATATGTATTCGCCTGTAATCAGAATAGAAAGTAATAATGACAGCTGAGCTGTGACAGAGATGGAGTTCTGGCTGATGCTTTTGACAAGTGTGTTTGTATTAGAAACCCGGGACGCCTCTCTGAAACACCACTGCCTCTGGGGAGACACAACTGCAGTTATGTTTATGGCAAACGAGGCTGTTGAATCAAAGAATTCTCGTCTTAATCTTCTCCTCTTGGCCAGCTTTATGCATTGTGATCACTGTATAGCAAAGCTTTTAGATACCTGCTTATCCAGACGTCTTCAGTGAGCGCACACTGAAGTTCCTTTCGTCAGCTCCACAGTTCTCATAAAAGTGAAAGCGTGTAGGTATGTATTTGTATGCTTGAGTTTCAGGAATAGCAGTCCATAATATTTTAATCCTGCTTAAATTGTGAGCAGAAAAGCCTCCAAGAAGCATGGCTACCCAAGTTCTTACTTGCCCTTTTCATGCTTCAGTGACTGCAGATGTACTCAGACCTCCTAATGTAGCATTTGCAATTGGCTAGAATCAGTATATAAAATTTTGACTAGTGTAGAAACGCATAATATATGTTAAGTGGGACTTCCTGGGTAGGAGGCATAATATCTCAATATTTTCAAGAGGAATTTTCACAAGTGACAGTGAATAATGTCCCTGTAATGCTGTTACCCTCTCTTTCAGAAACATGGCTAAGAAAAAAAAATAAATCTCTGATTAAAAAAAAATAAAAAAAAAATCCCCAGATGGTATTCCTCTTAATTTTGCAGGATTTTATTTAAAGCATCTTAATATACTTTTTTTTAGGTTAAATACCAAGACATGGTTAGCAATGGTTACACTTAACTGAACAATCCTGAGAAATTAACTTGAAAAATACAGACATTTTCTTTTACTTGGGCAGGTTTGGAACGATGCGATTTTGTGAGGTGCTGAGGGCTAGAGTTTCTGGAAAGAAGCAGTTGTTCACAACAAATCATAGTTGTTGTTGATCCCCTGTATTAATAGGAGTTAGCTGTCACTGTTAATTACTGCTCTTAAGCACAAGCTTAAACTTACCTACTGCAGACAACTTCATTCCCAGAAAGCCCTTCCTGCATAAAATAGGCTTGTATGAGATGACCAAAGTTATCCATTAAGTCATGGCGAATCGAAGAATTTGAGCCAGTGAGACCACAGGAAAAAATACAGAGTTTTTAAAATTGGGAATTCTGTTTTGGGAATAAACGTCAAGAATAAAGCAAGGACCGAAAGCCTTCAGCCCTCGGTAGAGGAGCCCAGTTCCTTGCAGGGCTGAGGCTGCAGGTAGAGTAGACTTGGAGGAGTCTGCAAGAAGCAGATTGCTTTAGTGCTGGTAGCAGAAAGGAGTATGGCATCCTGACGGGTCCTTGGGAGCAGCGACTGCAGCTCTGAACCCTGTAGCTTTTCTGCTGAGGATGTGGTTAAACTCACACCCGTACAGCTGCTGCTTCTTTGGCCACTAACTCAGGTCTCCCCTCCCTGTCCGGCTGTTTCAAACAACTGCAGGAAAACAGTGGCTTTGAGATGAGCACGTTTCTGCCAAAATGTAATTAAGTTGGATGAAAAAGTTGAGAAGTTTTGCTGGAGGATTAGTAGACGGAAACAAAGAGAGCATCCCCCCAGCTTCTTTAGCAAAGCGCAGCATTCCCAACTCGAGTGAATTACTGCTTCTTAAAGCAATCTGCTTTTATAAACACATTGCTGAAGTTTGCCTAAAAACTAAGCCATCTTTAGAAAATGAGATTCTGCGTTGGCATATGCCAGCGTATTTCTGATGAGCTCGGATAACTGACTACCCTTCTGGAGTTATTTATTTAGCCCTTTTCAAATTATTTAGATTTTTAATTAGAAGCTCGATGGCATTGAGTTTTGGCAACTTGATAGCAAAAGTAACTGCATCTTCTTTAAGGAAACAGCTTTCCAATTGACATAACCCTGGGTGAGAGGGAGGGGGGAGGAGGTGGGAACAGCCTTTCCCATAGTATCCCAGGAAGAAAACAACTTCATGGATTAGGAGCTTAATTAGGGCTGAAATCCTTAGCAAGAAGTGGGGAACAAATATAGTTAATTTGATTAAGCCTCAGAGTGAATGAGTTGCACACTGCATTGATTACTTTAAAGCAAATAACAAAGGCAAGGCTGTTTACTTTATGGTACTATTACTGCAAATGAAATCAGTATCAAGCAGGTTGCTGGGGAGGGTAGCTAAGACAACCTCATAACCTCATCTGCTGATAAATGAATCTTTGGCTAATCAGTAGACTCAGCATGGAGGCTACTCCAGCAGGCTGTGAGCGAGTCACAGCAAGACAGGTACCCTGCTAAACGAGGAGGCTAAGGCATAAACAGGCCCTGGATACGCCGTAAAGGTCAAGCAGCCTTTGTGTTTGAAAGCATCCTTTGGAAAAATCCAAGTGCAATCTCAGGGAGGGCAAGAAGGAATGATATTGACTATGCCCAATGCGAGAGAGCAATTTGTAGGGCTTTTTAGGGGAGTTTACATCAACAGATGGACTCTGGAATAACCTACTTAAAATTAAATCCTGGGAGTTTTGCTGCTGACGTGAGAAGGGAGACGGTTTCATGGAACAGCGGGAGGACGGGAGAGCGATCCCTCTCAGGGTTCATGGCGGTATCAGCTCTCTCCTGCGACTCGCCGTGGTCCTCTGCGGGGCTTGGCTGGCTAGAGGTGTCTTGGAGTGCCATTCCTTCTGCGGGTGGTGTTCCCCAGAAGAGAAAGCAGGGCGGTTCTTCCCCTTCCTCCTCTGCTCTGTGCATGAATAAATACACTGAGTCGGCCACAGAGAAACCAGCCCGCTCATCGGCTTGAAGTTTGCGTTGCTCAGATGCTACGCTGAGAGTAGCCCGTAGGAAGAGGGAAGGGAGCACTTCTCCTAAGCTCCTTTTGCTGGAGTGGGTGCTTCAGTACGGAACGGTGCTCCTTAACGCACCGTGCTGGCTTTTAATTAGCACCCAGCAGATCCTAACTGTGCAGCATTCCCCGGGGAGGTAAGTGCTCCCTGCAAAGCTTAGGGGTGTGTGTGTGCGAACGGTCCCCCTAGAGCCTTCTGCGCCTGGTGTGAGCCCAGGAGAAGTAGGTGTCCTCCCACCACCACAGATAATTGTGTTGCCCCTGCCTCTCTGAAAGTGTGACAGGCGACCGCTTGAAATTGGGAGACAGGGATTCTTCAAAAGCCCCTGCATCTGTTTTCAGTCCAAGCGAGCGGTCTCAAGAGGCCAACTTCCCATAGGCCATCATGCATAATGTGGATGAAACCTCTTGAATTATTGATCTTGCAGAGGCATATAATTGGAGCTTACACAGTGTGTTTACTTTCAGCGCTTTGATTTATCAGATCTTATAATAATGTTCTCACTTTTGGCGCTCATAAAATGCAACTGGCTTGCAGTTTAATAAATATTGACTTCTAGCCATTTGCTGCTTTGTGATTATTCCTCCTAAAGAACAAACTGATTGCTTCCTTCATTCAGCTCCACTGCAAATGGTGCAGAAATGGAAGGCTTTTAATATTGCATTTTCCCGCCAGGGGAAGACTGGTCTCAGCAGTGCCCTTCCCATATGCTTTCAAGATCAGGGCGCTGTTTCTCTAACGGATGGGTGCCTGAAGATATTTGTGGTCACCCCAAGGGCCAGCAGGCATGTCTCCTCTCTGGAGAGAGCCCCTTTTGCCAGCCCTTTTCTCGTGCTGTTCACCACTTTTAACTAATTAGGCTGTTCCCTAATCGTTGCTCTGATTAGAATGAGGAGAATCCCTGTGCTTTCCCTGGTAGATGATAGAATCACTGAATGATATGGGGTTGGAAGGGACCTCTGGAGATCATCTAGTCCAACCCCCTGCCAAAGCAGGGCCACCCACAGCAGGAATGTCTCCAGGCAGGTTTGGAATGTCTCCAGAGAAGGAGA
>JAHREE010000335.1:0-19609 GCA_033628505.1 Tringa tobata | reverse complement strand
TATCCCTCAGCACCACATCTAATCGTCTCTTAAACACATCCAGGGATGGGGACTCAACCCCCTCCCTGGGCAGCCTATTCCAATGCCCGACCACTCTTTCTGGGAAGAATTCTTTCCTAATGTTCAGTCTAAACCTACCCTGTTGGAGCTTGAAGCCATTCCCTCTCGTTCTGTCATTAATTACCTGTGAGAAGAGACCAGCACCAACCTCTCTACAGTGTCCTTTCAAGTAGTTGTAGAGAGTGATGAGGTCTCCCCTCAGCCTTCTCTTCCTCATACTAAACAGTCCCAGCTCCCTCAGCCTCCCCTCGTATGATTTATTCTCCAGCCCCTTCACCAGTTTCGTTGCCCTCCTCTGCACTCACTCCAGCACCTCCAGATCTCTCTTGTGTTGAGGTGCCCAAAACTGAACACAATACTCGAGGTGTGGCCTCGCCAGTGCTGAGTACAGGGGCACAATCGCCTCCCTACTTCTGCTGGTCACGCTATTTCTGATACAAGCCAGGATGCCGTTGGCTTTCTTGGCCACCTGGGCACACTGCTGGCTCATATTCAGCCGCTTGTCAATGAGAACCCCCAGGTCCCTTTCTTCCAGGCAGCTCCAGCCACACTTCCCCAAGCCTGTAGCGCTGCAGGGGGTTCTTGTGGCCCAAGGGCAGAACCTGGCATCATCAGTCCCATCTTACGACCCACAACCTCACCTGGCCACACCTGTCAGCACGGTAGTCGGAACGGAGAGTAACAATTTTAGCCAAGTCAGAAGAATCACAAAATGTTACGGGTCGTATTTGCAGCGTTCCCAGTGTTGAGTTGCCTGGTCGCCTTTCTGTTAATTAACAATAGTACCAGAGCAGTCGGTTTGAGGAGAAATTACTCCTTCTGCCCTCTTTGTGTCGCATCCTCTGTTTTGTCAGTAGATGCTACAAGGCCGCTCTTTGGATTTGATTATATTTTGAAATTAGTTTTATTTAATTTAATTTACCTAATGAAGAGATATAAATTAGAAAAGATGAAAATAAAACATTAGCTATTTTTTTAAATTGGATTTATTTTTGTGCTTAATCATGTATTTCCTTCCTCTTTGCCCACTGCTGAAGAGTAGATGTGTTCATCCCAGAAAATATCAAGCGATATCCTCTTGTATTAGTGGAACTTGCTTAACACCAGGTCAGTATTTATCCTATAACCACATAATCCGCTTTGTGGTAGCAAATAGAACCTGATGAACTTCAACAAAGGCAAGTGTAGGGTGCTGCACCTGGGGAGGAATAACCCCCTGCACCAGGACAGGTTGGGGCTGACCTCCTGGAGAGCAGCTCCGAGGAGAAAGACCTGGGAGTCCTGGTGGACAACAGGATGACCATGAGCCAACAATGTGTCCTTGTGGCCAAGAAGGCCAAGGGCATCCTGGGGGGCATCAGGAAGAGTGTGACCAGCAGGTGGAGGGAGGTCATCCTGCCCCTCTGCTCTGCCCTGGGGAGGCCCCATCTGGAGCACAGGGACCAGTTGTGGGCTCCCCAGTTCCAGAAGGACAGGGAACTGCTGGAGAGGGGACAGCAGAGGGCTACAAAGATGATGAAGGGGCCTAGAGCGTCTCTCTTATGAGGAGAGGCTGAGGGACTTGGGTCTTTCTTCTCCAGCGTCTGGAGAAGGCTGAGGGGGGATCTGATCAATGCTTAGAAATACTTCAAGGGAGGGTGTCAAGAGGATGGGGCCAGTCTTTTTTCAGTGGTGCCCAGGGACAGGACAAGAGGAAATGGGCACAAACTTGAATGTAAGAAGTTCCACCTAAACATGAGCAGGGACTTCTTTCCTTTGAGGATGGCAGAGCCCTGGAAGAGGCTGCCCAGGGAGGTGGTGGAGTCTCCTTCTCTGGAGACATTCCAAACCCACCTGGACACGTTCCTGTGGGACCTGCTCTGGGTGGCCCTGCTCTGGCAGGGGGTTGGACTAGATGATCTCCAGAGGTCCCTTCCAACCCCATGTGATGCTTTGATTCTGTGTTTCTGTAAGCTTCTAATTGTCAGGAATGGTTTGCCAAGCTGTAGCTAGTGCACACTGGTAGCTGTGTCCTGGTGAGGAAACATCTCCCTGCAAGCATTCCTGGCTCTTGCCCTGGCAGTTCCCCAGCAGGCACTCTGCGGACAGGGTTGAAGTGCTTGGGAGGGATGCGTGGCAGAAAACCCTAGTGTAGCACTTCAACCTCAACCTGTCTTCCAGCTTTCTGCTCCCGCTTCTGGCTACACCAAGAAAATGGCACGGGTGGTTTATATATGCATTTACATTTTCTTCTGGTTTCCTCATCTTCCTTCTTGAGACCCTTCTCCTCTTGCTTCCCCCTGGTTAGTGGGAAGGGGATGGTGAGCAGGTGGGAGGCAGCCCTAGCTGCTGTCCTTACCTTCTTCTTGTCTCCTGGGGCCCTGCCTCACCCCAGGAGGAGCAGGTGCTCCATCCAGCTGGGTCTCCCTTGGTGCCAACATGCACTTGGATGATAAAATCGTGGCCAGTCCTGAGACTTTTTCCTCCTCTTGTATTCTGGCTGTAAATTTGCCATAATTTAGAACGTAAGGTATGGAAGCAGGCAGACCTCGAAAAGAGGGAAATGCATGTTTGACTGTCACCAATTTGGAAGTGTCCCCTGGTAGCTGTGAAGTTGGTGTCAGTTTCTGTTATTGGTATAGCAGGGCCAATGCGTTCTCTTGGCAGACATACATCTCCACATCTGCTTTATCCACCAGATGGATGACCTAAAGCAGCTGTCTTTACAGTGAATGCTTCATGCCCTCTTTAATCTGAAGTGTATTCCTGTGGTCTGCCAAAATTCTTCGGGGTGCGGGTCTTGTCAGGTCAAACGTGTGTTTGGGTGCCTGGATCGGCGCTGCAGAGAGGGATTTGTCTCCGCCAGCAGGCTTGGTGCAGACACAGGTGGATCTAATCGCATGGGCAGCCCCGCGCTCCTCAGCACGTGTGTGCGGTGTGGAACTGCGGGACACAAGAGGGACTTGCCAGCACGAGGGCTGGGGAGAGTAGTGGATGGTATTGTCTGTGTCTCTGGCTATCACCTGCTTGCAGTAATTCCGAGATGCCGTGTCCAAACTCTGTAGCTGAGATCTTTAGCCCCAGCTGATGGATCCAAAAGCTTCCACCCCCAGCAACTTTAATGGGAGCGGGGCGTTGAGATCTTTTTTAGGATTGCTGCATTTTCCTCCGAGGGTTCGCCTGGCTCCGTACATCCACATGGGTGCAATTTCCTGAAGCTGATGTGGTCTTGTCATTATATATATTGTTAAACGTCGCCTCAGGAGAATCTCTGAAGGTTGGCTCTGTCCTCTCTCGGTCAGTAAGGTTTTGCAAATACACCATATCAAATTAGAGTGGGCTTTCCGTGTGATGATCCCCCTTCATCAGCAAAATAGTAACCTGAACTACGGTGTGTTTCTTCCTTCTTTCTGGCTGCAGGGTATTCACTGCCTTTTTTTTTTTTTTTTTTTCCCTCTGCCTCTAACTTTCAGAAGAGATACCAGTTGCATATTAGCAGCAAATTCCTCTTTATTGTTTTTTTGTTGTTTTTTTTTTTTTTTAATAGAGACATCGGCAAGCTCAGAAAATTGTCGGTAGCTTTTTGAAGAGTTACGTGGCATTACATAGGTGGCATGTTATAACCATGAGCATACTAAGCCTTAAACATCCTTGGGGAGGGCAGGAAGGGTCTTAGACAGGGGGAAACTGAGGAACAAAGATGTTCATCAGTATTCATAAAGGATGCCGGTGGCTGGGTTGCCCAGACAGCTTCCTCTTGACTCCCTTTCTTCCAACTAAATCACAAAGACCGCGTGCCCTCCCTTCTTTCCTCTGGAAAGAGATGTATAGTGCAGAAATTCATTTCACAGAATTGTATGTCCTTAATAAAATGCAGCTCTAGTTATGACCCTGTGAGATGATTAGTGAATTAGAGTTCTTAATTAGCATTTTGCATAATTCATGGCAATTACAACATTCTCATGGATATGATTGTCAAGGTGCAGATGTGCAAACGTGCAGCTATAATTTTCTCATCTAAATAACTCTTTTGGTGAAACCTCTAATTTTTTACAACTCTATTGTGTAAGGGCCATTATTCCTGTTGTTATTTTTAAGGCATTAGAAAATGGATGCGAATCTCACTTCAGCTTCAATCACTGCAACCAACTGTTTTTCAGCAGCTTTAAAAACTGTCATAAAAGTTTGCTCCTGGGTGAGAATTAGGCATTTGAATTGTCTGGAGGACCTATACTATCCAGTTTTTAACATCCCACAGGGAATTGTATTGCAGTTTTTCAGTTACAATAGTAAAACAAAAGCTAAATCCAGTATGTGCACTAGCCAGGATTTATATGGTTGGATTGTTAATGGAATTGAGCTCCCATGCCTTCTTCAGCTGGAGATAGATTTCAAAGTCCTTTGTGCTCTGAAGATCCTTTCCTTTTGTCAGAAATGTGTAAAGTATTATGTATCTGAGGTTATTAGAACTAGCTTTTTGGGTATAGGAAAATCTGGCAGTTACACAGGGTGGGTAGAAGCTACATAGAGGAGGAAGACAGTTGTGGCTGAGTTAGGACCCCCTAACTTTCCAAAATACAATCTTTCAGAAGTCAAATGCAGTGGCACAGAAATCAAGGAACCAGATGATCAAAATACAGTTACACCCGACTCAACGCTTCCAGGTACAGCTCATATTTAAAAAAAAATTACAGGGCTCCAACTGACAAATTTGAATTTCTACTTCCTTCATTAAGTGCCTACACAGATGGTATTAAATGTAATTAATTTTACTTTCATAATTATAATCTAATATGTAAATCCATTTACAGTATTCCATTCTATTAAAGGTACAAATCAAAATGATAATTTCTAAACAAAAGTTATGAATTTCCTTAAATGAAAGGCGTTTGTAATTTCCCACAGGAAATTTTAATCACTTTCGGATTTATAGTCACAGAACACGTAGGAGTTTCCTGCAGTCAAGATTTGATGGTGGGAAACTGCATTTCTATAATCTTATTAGAGGCAAATGGCGTTCGAAAGAACCTGGACATATATGTTTGGACATACATTGGTCTCAGCAACTGATCCCTCCTTCCAGCGTCCCCCCAAAGAGACTAACTTGCAAAAGCTTACCAGTAATTTCTAACAGGAGTTCTTGTCCAGAAGACCTCCTTTCTGGCCCTCCTCTGCCTATTCAAGCTGAAGGTAAAGCTGTTGCCCTTATCATTTAGAGCTTGGTGGCCCTCTGGGAGAAACTGGACATGAGAACCTGACAGAAAACGGGACGCCTCAAATCTCGCTTGCTGCAAGATATCTACCACCTGTGTACATGATAGGACATCAAAGGGTGTTAGATACTGGAATAGGCTGCCCAGGGAGGGGGTTGAGTCCCCACCCCTGGATGTGTTTCAGAGCCGTTTAGATGTGGTGTTGGGGTATATGGTGTAGGGGAGGACTTTGTGGAGTAGGGTAGATGGTTGGACTCGATGATCCCAAGGGTCTTTTCCAACCTGAATGATTCTGTGATTCTAAGGAGGTACGTCCTTGGTTCTCAAAACAACTGTATCTTAATTGCCCCAAGAAACTCATCTGCTGTGCAGGCCCCAGCAGTGCCCAGGGGGCAGAGGTGAGGGGGGCTCACACAGCAACTGTGTGGGACAATAATTGGACGAGCACAGGTCACTGTCACATTGATTGGTCAAACCATGAGTCGACAGGGACTATACATTACCATTGCCCCCGGCTGCAAATGGGACCCTCGTCACCGTTGACCCTCACCATCGTTCTGACTCGAGAGACCTGAGAATCACAGCTCAACGGGACGCTGTTGACTCTGGAGGACCTTCAGGTTGTTGTGCGATGCGGACCTGCCGGTGGTGACCTTTCTCACTTTGCTCTGTAATACTGCTTCTCTTTTTCTTCTTTCCTATACCTCTGCCTGCACTCTATTGCCATTTAGCATTATTTTAAGGTACTAGTAGTAAAGCTGCAGCAAACGGCATCTGACCTCGTTTGTATCTTAATTGGCCCCTCAGAATCATTGCAAACTCCTCCTGGGCCAATTGGACCAAGACCTTACACCCCCTTATGGTAGGACTTTCTTACCCCATTTATATTGGTGCCTGGAAATTATTACATAAATAATATATATAGTATTGTAAAATATATGTATTTATAAATTATACATTGTCTGTGAGTGAGGTCCCTGTCTTTCTATGCTCACGTTCCACAGAGCAACAGTACCGCGATGAAGAATCAGATCCAAAAAAGGCAATTCCTCGCTTTTTCCAAGCGAAATGTTGAAAAAGCTGCTTCTTTGGCAGAATTATTGCCTTCCTTTCTCTCTGTAACTCTTTCCTTAGCCCTGATGCAATGCGTGACCGTGCGTGGCACTGTCCATGGATTTATCTGTTTGCTAGTTTGTGAATTCTCAGCGTCCCTACCCAATATGCTTATATTAGAAAAGCTGTTCACGGAGTTTGAGCATGTCTCTCTTAAATTGTCTGCTACCACAATTAGTGGATTAAAAAAGCCCAACCAACAAACAAATAAACAAAAAAACAACACCAAAAACCCCAGTGAAATTAAGCCCTTTGTTTTCCAGCGTAAGAGGGAAAATGAGTGTGAATTACCAACCTTGGAGGAGAGTTAGAGGACACAGGAACCCAGCTTTTGTCCCAGTGAATAGGATGGCTTTTTTGCCTCTGGCTAGAAATAAGGAAACATTCAAATAAAACTCCTTTTCTTTATGTCTTTTTCTTTCCCTGACAGTAATACCTTGTTCATGTTAGCTAAATGCATTTATAAATTTGGGTCAAATAGTTTCAGCTGAGGGAGGATAAGGTTGATAAGAATTTGGGAAAACCTTGAAATATTTCAGGTTCTCTTCTCTGAATGACATTTCACTTAAGTTCATTTCTAACTTTTAAAGGGGAAAAAAAAAGACCTCCTACCTTAGAGGAGAGGTTTCTATTTTCAACTAAGTGAAATATTTTGGCAAATCAAGAACATATTATTTTTTCTCCCAAAATGAGGGGAGGGGAACCAGAGGAAAGAGGAATTGGTTTCTGCTGAAGACAAATGTTACAGTTTTGTTTTAGTCAGCCGGAGAACTAATTCTCTCCCTTCAATACTTACTGCAGGAGTAGAGGAGACATACATAGCCGTGGAAAAAAGTATTTGAAACACTAAATTATACAGTAATTTGATGCAGTGTCTGTCTGTAACCTTGAAAAATCTTACCACAAGCAAGCCATTTAAAAAAATAAATAAATAAGAGGTGGCTTCCAACTGAAATCTGCCACTCGTGATCGATCAGAGCGGTGTGCTGGCTTCTGCCGGTTCCCGTTGAGGTCCTCTCTGAGCTGGGGGGATATTTTCAGTGTCCCAGAGGACAGTGGAGGATCTGGCTCGTACGCGTGGCAAATGGGAGCCTTGGAGCTGATCTGATCCCCCTTGAGATTAAACACCTCTTGACCTAACTCTTCTTCAGTCAGCACAGTAGCGTGGCGAGGTGGTCCTTTGTCTATATGACCAGATGTTGAGCAGTCATGGCTTTATCCCCCAGAACCGTGCCCCCATCAGCATGTTCCTCACGGGAATGCCTCTCCTCTGGGGCTTTGTGAGATTGTAGGAATCCTGACCGCTCCTAGAATACAACCGTGTGGCTGGGAAATGCATCTCTTGAACCCTCTGACTCGTGAAAATAACACCGCTCTTTTCCATGCTAAAATACCATGTGTGTGAGGACAAGTTTTCACCTGATGTATTCCTCAGCTGGAGTGAGAAGCTATAGTGCTGTGCTCCATTTCATTTTGTTTATAGTGTTGCAGATTTTGCTCTCCTGCTGTGTAAGTGTTCAGTTTGCTCTATGTTAGCAGAGCGCTTTGTGGCCACTGGCGTGTATGGGTGGCAAAGGTAGCATGGAGTGGTTTGGATGTAGTATCTTTTTATATTTTCTCCCCCTCATGGGATGACAGTTTGATGACCCTCAAAGTCCCTCCAGTTAAGTGATCCCAAACTTGTGCTTTCCTTCCAAAATTGCCAATGGATCAAACTCTTTTTGTCAAATAAAATTCAGAAGCTACAATTCAAACGAAGACTACTCAACTGAGTCATTTGACCTTCAAGATCTGATACGGGTACACCTGCTTTTTGCCTATCTTTGCCAACGTAGGTCAATCATGAGAGCGAGGTTTCAGAAAGTATTTAACCCAAATTTTGAATGGGTTGGCATCCAGTGGCTGTGTGCCTGAGACCCTGTCAGTCCCTCCCTGCCAGTCCCTCCCTGCCAGTCCTCTGGAGATCTTTGCTCAGAAGAGTCTCCCTCCAGGCAGAAAATAAAGAGGAGGCTGACAGTGATGAAATCCAGAGTGCATCTATATGGAACAGCTGAACAGCAGAGCAGGATACGTCTCTGCTCTTACATAGGGTTATGGGGGAGTAAAGAAATGGGTAAGGGAGCAGGGCAAGGTGAAGGGCATCTTGAACATGGATGGAAGCATGATCAGCAGGCATTAAAAAACCCACGAGCAGAACGATAGTGGTTTGGAAAAGAAATGACAAAGGGCAGAAATGCAGGAGAAGCTACAGAGAGTTAATGTTATGTTTCCCAGGAGCGCTTCATAAGCAGTGTAAATTTTGTTGACCTGTCCACGAATCTTAAAGCAGCTCTCAATTTTCATACTTTTAAGGCACCGTGATCGTTGGGCCTGACCTCTCGGGTGGTAGAGACTATTGAGTTTTACCCTGTGATTATTGCATCACGTTTGATGCTTTTGTCTCCTGGCTTCAGAAGTAAACTTGTTTTCAAAGCCTCCCCTTCGCAGCAACATATTCAATTCAGCAGTCCCCTTTGAACTGTTCTCTCCGTGGGCTTTGTGCGGGCAAGACAGTGTTAGGGACAAAATCAGAGGCTGGGGAGGGTGGAACAAAAGCTGAAGATGTTTTCATCAGTGCAGGCCTGCTAATTGGCCAGGCTGAGAGCGTGCTCTGGCAGTATAGAACCATATGTCTTGGTTGGAAGGGACCTTTAAGATCATCTAGTCCAACTGTAGGACACCAGTAAAACTGCATCCCCACCGTACCAGAGCGTGTGGATGGACCGACGTAATTACACAAAGTTTACAGCACAATGCCATTTAAACGTTTTCTGCGCTTTTTTATTCATTTTGTGGTCGATCTGCTTAGGGAAGACCTTCCAGTTGTGCAAAGGCAACGAGTGAAAGCCTCACTTTCTGTACCTGGTTTGGTCACTCCGATACTGCCAGCGTCCCTCCGGGGAGCTGCCCGGCCACCCTGGATGTGACTGCACGAGGAGCAATAAACCATTGGCCACGGGGAAGCGTCTAATACTGCTGCTCTTAGTAAGAAATCTCTCTGAAACCTACCTGTCTCGGAATCGTTTAAGGCACGTCCCTAGCACTATTTAGAGAATGTGCAGTTGGGATATATTTGATTGATTTCATCTTTTCGGGTGTCTCACAGTGGCAAAGGGTGGGAAGGGCCCGAATCTGGTGAATGCATCAACTCCAAATTTTAGAGGGCAAGAGCCTTCCTTTTTCTGAGTAATATCTTCCTCTACTAATTACCCTGTGTGGTGCAAGACACTTAGGAATTAGTAAAAACATTTGAATCAAGTTCTAAGGCTTTTTCTGTGTTAAGTAAGGAAGCTGAGGGGAGACCTCATCACTCTCTACAACTACTTGAAAGGACACTGGAGAGAGGTTGGTGCTGGTCTCTTCTCACAGGTAATTAATGATAGAACGAGAGGAAATGGCTTCAAACTCCAACAGGGTAGGTTTAGACTGAACATTAGGAAAGAATTCTTCACAAAAAGGGTGGTTGGGCATTGGAATAGGCTGCCCAGGGAGGTGGTTGAGTACCCATCCCTGGATGTGTTTAAGAGACGATTAGATGTGGTGCTGAGGGATATGGTGTAGGGGAGGACTTTGTAGAGTAGGGTAGATGGTTGGACTCGATGATCCCAAGGGTCTCTTCCAACCTAGATGATTCTATGATTCTATGAAGTGTCATACCATCTTGCGTCAGACCAAAATATAATGGTGAAGATGAAGGCAGTGGTGGAGTTGCTTATGGAATAAGATGCTACTTCTTGTGGAGACAGCAGGATCTGTGCAGAGGTGATACTTTTACAATACTTTGAGCGGGCAAGACCACTTCACTGCAATTTCCATCTAGTCTGCATTTAATTTGATTCCGCTAGCGGTTCACTGTAAATACAGTTGTGTGTATTTTCTGTAGCGTAGAAAATAATGTTCATGTGAAGTGAAATGAGAGTTATACATCAGCAAGCTTGGCGTATACGCTTAAAATGGTGGGAGGGGAAAAAGTTGTAAAAGAAGATAAGGAAAAATATATTCTCCATAATTCTGTCAAAAAGGAGAGCATCTGTGCTTGGAAAAAAATATGAGAAGCTTAAAGACTGCTTAAAGTGCAAGCAAAGAGAAAGCACGAAAACTGTTTCACAATCTAGTATTTGGATAATAGAGGATCCTTCAAGCTTTAATTAAATGTAAAGGATGTGTTCAGTGCTCAAGTTAAAGGCCTGTCAAATATCTTAGAGGAAAACAGTAAAGTTGGAAGGATCTGGTTAGATCAGCAGGCCAGGTCATGTGTATGTTTAGAGATCACTCAAACAAACAAACTTTATTATGGTCAGGAAGTTTACCATATTCAGTTTGGGAGCAGGAGTGGTGTTTTCAGATCCCCAGGAACAGGTTTATGTTCTTTTTACAAGCAGAGAGCAGGCAGTTGCATGCTAAGGATCTGAATCTCCTAACACCGAAGCACATGCTTAACTTTAAGCAGCCACAAAGCACCTCTGAAATCGACGACCTGTACTTTCAAAGAGGATAGAGCAGATCAGTCAGCTCTTCTGTGAGCAATCTCATATTATTGTCTCCCACGGTCTGCTAACTGGGCTGAAAAACCCACCTAAGAGAATGCAGGAAGGCTGAGAATGGGGTCACGTTCTTCCACACCGCTCTGTGAAAATGGTGCAAGTTCTCCTAAAGGCCTTTTCAACAAAACCTGGCCATCTTCTCAGTTGATTTTGTTCTCTTCTATTAAGTCTGTTGTTGGTTAGTGAGGGGTTGTTGGTTGGTTTTTTCTTGGGGGGTGGGAGGGTGGTTTGGTTGGTTTTGCTGTTGGGTGGTGCGTGTTATTATTTTTTTAAAAATCCTTTATTAAGTTTCATTTATTGTTTGAAGTTATACTTTTAAATGACTAGTTACATGAGAAGGTACTTTGGGAGTCCAGACCGAGTCCAGGCCAACCATTCTAGATGACTTTTCTGAAAGATTTGTGGAACATATCCCAGCATACAATCACTTCAAAAACAGAGGTTGCCCATCCCTGCAGAGGTGCTTTGTAAGTACAGGAGGAAATTTTGCAGGAGAATAGCATTGCACAACGTGAGCAGCTGCTTCTGGAGCAAAAATGTGGCAGGACTGATCCTTCATTTTTGCAAGCACTCCTGCCTGCACCCCTGCTTTTATGCCCACAAATGGAGGTGTTGGTACAAAATCACCAAAGCTACACTGCTGATGGTCAGTCTGTGCTTGTACTCAAGTTGTTACAACACAAAAAGACATGGGTGCTCCCTCTTCCTTTGGAAAAATAAACTGCGATGACAGTAATGAGAAAAATAGCCTTCTAGAGAGTGGGATGGCCTATATACAAACAAGCATTCAGTTATACCTGGGCAGTTGTACACACAATGTACCTTTTCTAAGTGACACTACCCTGCTTGTATATAAGCATTCAGCCCTCTATAGCCCTGTGTATGCTGTACTGTTCTTGTTAGCATGGATTAGCAGAATCTGTGGTCCCGATATAGATTTACCTATGGTTTAGTCCTGTATTACATGTGAGGCCCTAATAGGTCTGAATATTGTCAGAGCTGAGCATTTTTTTGCATTGCACTTGTTCAACAGGCACTTGAAAGAGGATCCTCTTTGAAGAGGTGTGTGTTTGTGATGTGGACATGACTATAAGAATCACCAAGTGTATTATCACTTTGAAGAAGAACAAATACGTCAAAGTCAGAAATTTCGACTTTATAGCTTTTTTTTTTTTTTTTAAATTTACAGTTTACCTTCTTGGAAGATTTACAGCTCAAGATCCTTCGTGCTTTGGTCCTAATTATTTTATTGTGCGTGTGTTTCTCTTGCCAGCCTCCGGCATCGTTGATGGGTACGTTTGGGCGAACTCTTCCTCCTCCTCTTCTCACCAACGTGCCCCAGTGCCCTGGCCAGCAGTTGTTATTTATTTATTTAATGAATCTGTGTCCCAGGCTGTTCTTTCCACGGAGGGGAAGGGGCAAAGGGAGCACTGCTAGTGATGGCAGCAGGTTGGTTTAGCAGGAGAGTGACTGAACGGCGCTGTGTTTCCCACTGGCTGCGTGTTCCAAGAGGGCTGAAGGCCCTCCTCTTTCTGCATGGCTGCTAATGGCATCTCCAGCAGCCCCCGAGTGCCACTCAGCTTGGCCAGCGTGACACCTTTGGCATGTAATTAATTTTGACTGAAAGCTCTGACAAATAGAAACACTGGATTTGTTTGGGCGTCTCTGCAGAAATCTCTCGCTTTTGAATGTTCTGAGAGTCAGGTGGATACCAATTTAATCAAAACACTTGTCAAGGCCAAAAGCTGTTTGGATTTAGAGCACAGAGCATCGCTCCTGTCCTTCACGCTGAGATACTTGAAGAAACTCAGCGTTCCCTTCGCTGAGTCGTTCCAGCAATCCACGTGAGGTTTGGAGACAAGGTGTGAGGCTAATGTCTTGGGGGGGCTGGGGTCATCTTTCTGTGCACTGACCACAGGGTGGTCCAAGAACAGAGCTCTTAGACACCGTTCCTCTAATATTAATCATTAAAGTACTCCAGTGGCTGACTGTGCCCAGTGGACAGCAAATAGTGGGAATACACAAGTTATGGTCTGAATTATTTTTTTTCTGAAATACGGGCTTGTACCCAGATGAATATGTTCTGAGGAATTAAGGTTGGTTTGCAAAATATGTGCTGCTTCGTGGCTGAACGTGTGATAGATAGATAGATGGTTGACCAGCTTCACTGACAGCTTGGGTGCGAGGAGAGCACAGGGTAACTGGTGGATCTGTTAATACTGCTCAGAGCATTGTACATATGTGGCTTGCTGGAGGATTGTAATGTCTCTGGTAGCTGTTAGCTATGTTTTTTGCAGGCATAACCGTCCAAATGTTGTCCTGCTACCAGAAGTTTATGCTGCTGTTAATAAAGGGATTCCCCCCTAGACAAGCATTTGATCTGAGCCCAGAACATTACAGCATGGCTACTGTTAGTTTGCTCAGTAAATCAGTGTTTGCTTTTACATCCTACCGCTGAACTATTTACACAGACCGTATTCGCTATGGGGCTTTCAGTACAGAAAATTCTCTCTAATACATGACCAGAGCACTCTTTCTAAATTCCACTGGTCCAGGCTATAAAACCCATACATCTACTGCTAAAAATATGGCTTTGATGTGCCAGATACCCTCTGGCATTCACAAGCCTCTGATGTGTTATTATTATTATTTGGAAGAGAGATGGTGAACCCTAATTATGCTTAATCACAACAACCCACAAAGATATCTGTGGAGGGGCATGTTTTACCCTAAAGTGCTATTTGAACTCTTTGGAAAATGTTGAATTACCCCTACAGCTATTGCCGATTAACTACTTAATGAAGCATCTGTGACTGCTGGCATGTCCCAGCCATGTCACTGTGATGCTTGAAGGACGATGGAGATTAACTAAAAGATTGATCACGGTGATTTCTTAACGTAGCAGCCAATCAAATCTAATAAGGGGCACTTGGAATTGAAACTCACTTTGGAAAAACATTATTTTGCTATTATATAAACACCTCTTTTTAGACTACCCTATTTATATTGCTTGAAAGGTACCTGTTCCTGCTTCAGCAGTGTTAGCCCTTTACCACACGGACAAAGAGTTTTTATTTACAGCCACTATTTCTGCCTCTTGTTTCCATTTGCTTCAGGAAAACAAGGCAGCAAGATGTTTAGGTGTGTGAATTTAGCTCAATTATAGGTAGAAATTCTGTCCAGATATAAATGCCACATCTGATGCATTAACATAAGTAAATATGTAGCCCCATATGTCTTTATACATGTATAGTTTATATCTATACATATGTATGTGACCATATATAGAAAGGTAAGGTTTAGATATATGCACATAGATTATATATGTAGTATTTTAAGCATGTAAAATCTTAAACTTATTTAAAGAGTTTGAAGGAAAGCATGCATGCATGCAGCAGTGTTTAAATCAAGGCAATCTGTCATTTCCAGAAGAGCTGTTCTTGTGTTGAAATGGAACCCGGCTGGTCTGATACAGAGTGAGCTTCAGATCGTATTGGGCATGGCATTCACCTAGCAGGAGTGAGGGGCTGTTCCCTTCAGATGATGCTCTGGCTCTCTGCTTGGGGAGGGTCGTGATTAGGGGCACAGAATCTGGATGGAGGTCTGTAACAAGTGGGGTCCTCCAGGGGTCAGTGCTGGGTCCAGTCCTCTTCAATATATTCATCAATGACCTGGATGAAGGGATGGAATGTCCCCTCAGCAAGTTTGCTGATGACACAAAATTGAGAGGGGTGGCTGACGCACCAAAAGGCTGTGCTGCCATCCAGTGAGACCTGGACAGGCTGGAGAGCTGGGCAGAGAGGAACCTGATGAACTTCAACAAAGGCAAGTGTAGGGTGCTGCACCTGGGGAGGAAGAACCCCCTGCACCAGCACAGGTTGGGGGTGACCTGCTGGAGAGCAGATCTGAGGAGAAAGACCTGGAAGTCCTGGTGGACAACAGGATGCCCATGAGCCAGCAATGTGCCCCTGTGGCCAAGAAGGCCAATGGCATCCTGGGGGGCATCAGGAAGAGTGTGACCAGCAGGTGGAGGGAGGTCATCCTGCCCCTCTGCTCTGCCCTGGGGAGGCCCCATCTGGAGCACTGGGTCCAGCTCTGGGCTCCCCAGTTCCAGAAGGACAGGGAACTGCTGGAGAGGGTACAGCAGGGGGCTATGAAGGTGATGAGGCGCTCTTCCATGCTTGGAAGTGTAAGGTACTGTGAGTGCTGAGGCAGCAGTGTGGTCCCCGCTGTCTCCTCCTCATGGATGCTGCTGGAGTGGATGGAAGGGTAGAAATGACAAGATCTAGGTTTCTCATTAGGAGGACGGCCCTGGAGTCACGTGGTAACACAGCCAGACATCAGTGCATCCCTCAGGGAGAGGCTGGAAAGGAGAGCTTGGTCTGGATATCTTTGAGCACATTAGAAAAGTGTTTTCTGAAGACCGTGGTTTTATTGCTATAGACAGCACTGGCTGAGTTGCAGTCATATATATGTGTTTTAAGGTACATCTCAAGTTGGCTTGCTTTTCACGTCTGAGATGGGAAGTTCAAAATTGCCTTGAAAAAAATGCAGTCTTTCTGTAACATGCCTTAGTCTGTTCTGTAGAACAACAGAGCTGTCTTTGTTTCATAAAAAAAACGGCCACAACACCTGTTCAAAGAGGACTTTCCATGATTTATCATGTTTCTGCTCCCTGCTGCTTGCTAAAGGTTCGCACGATTTCTACACGGTTGTCACAGAATGTTTTTAATTCCAACAACTGTTTTTAACTTTGTATATTACGGGGAAAAAACAACCTGTTTGTGTTGGTGGTCCTTGATCGCTGGTTAAGGCAAGAACAAGATTCTCTTATTATAAAAATCCAAACATGCCTTTCCTCGCTGAGTCACAGTGATGTAACTGCTCTTATCTTCCCTGTGCTGACCTTGGGGCCAACCCAGCTTTCCTTTCATGCATTAAGAGACCATTGTTCTTCAAACAGGGTTGAAATCCTTCTCCATAGACACGCTGTTCCTCCTCGGTCGCTGTGAGCGCAGACTGAGACTGCCTTTTGTCTTTCCTCCTGGTGTGAAATCAGGTTGCTCAGGACTCTTTGTTCTGGACCTACACAGTGTGTCCTCGTCTCAAGGAAGGCTCTAGGTACAGTTTAATTTAGGAATGATTGTTGGAAATGGTGATAGAGAGCTGGGAAAAAGACAAGACAAAGATGCATGTGGCAGGAGAGCTAGTGCAGCCAGTGCTGCCTCAACCTTGAAACTCCAGTGGTGTTTACACACAGTAACATGTATCTTGGGGCTTGCATGAGGATCTGCACCTTCATCCGTATGAGAGAGGTGAAGCTGTGGCAGAGCAAGTCTCCAGCATCCCCCTCCTTGATGCTGCTGCCACCCCACTGCTTTCTTGCCCTGGCCCCAGCCTGTGCTGTCGCTGCCCAGACATCCCTGCTGTTTGGGGAAGAAAGCACCCGGGTAGAGGGCTGGCCAAGCCGTGGGGGTGGGAGTGAGGGACCTGGAAACTGGCTGATACTGCTTTGGTGCAGCTGAGGCCAGCACTGGCAAGGAAAAGGAAGTGCAAATTTTTCTTCCTCTCTCCAGTCACCTGTTTTATGTGTGTTGGTCAAGACCACACGATGCTTACCACGGTCCTGTACCCTCTTGAATTTGTACCCTTTGGCAAGCCCCCAAGCACAGTGACTCCGTCTCTTCTCACAGAGGTTGCTGGTTCAAGTATTATGAGGTTTTTGGCATTTCCCTTTTTCTCGGTGTCAGGCCATGAGAAGACAGAGCTCCTGACAGATCTGGAATGTAGCTGTCTTTTTGGTACCTCTGCCTGTTGCAAAAGGACATGATATTGTAAGAAGCCTAGAAGACCTGAGATATCAACAACTCTCTACAACTCCCTGAAGGGAGGGTGTAGCCAGGGGGGGTCGGTCTCTTCTCCCAAGTCACAAGCGATGGGACAAGAGGAAACGGCCTCAATTGTGCCAGGGGAGGTTCAGATTGGATATTAGGAAAATTTTTACACGGAAAGGGTTATGAAGCCTTGGAATGGGCTGCCCAGGGCAGTGGTTGAGGCACCATCCCTGGAGGTGTTCAAAGGACGGGTTGACATAGTGCTTAGAGGCATGGTTTAGTGATGTGGGGGGCTTTTTGTATGGTTTTCTTTTTTTTTTTTTTTAATCAGAGTTAGGTTGGGGGTTGGACTAGATGATCTTCAAGGTCCCTTCCAACCTAGATGATTCTGTGATTCTATGATCAAGGAGATCCCCCTCCCTCTTCGGCACAGTGGAAGCTTTGTGTTTAAATCCCCCAGGCTGCCGAGAATTCAAGTCTAATTCCCCCACGTTGCTGAATTACCGTACCTTGATTATTCCCTTTCTAGTAATTCTATTACATTCTTTGCTATGGCACACAGCCACGAGAATGCTTTACCCATCTCTCCATTCTCATTGTTTCACTGTCTAACTCTTCATTTCATCCATAAAGGTGAATGAGCAGCCTCCCCAGGCCAGTCTGAAGTCAAGATTTCAGTATCTGGAGGTTGTATAGATGCAAACAGTTCTGCATCAATTACCATAGAATCATTCAGGTTGGAAAAGACGCTTGGGATCATCGAGTCCAACCATTAACCCCACTCTACAAAGTTCTCCCCTACACCATATCCCCCAACACCGCATCTAAACAACTCTTAAATTGACTTCGTCCTCATCTGCTCTTTGTGATTTATCATAAGTAGCCTCAGCTTTGTGTAATAATAATAATAATGTGCTTTTATGCACTACAAACTGTTACCAATGCCCTCACAGGAAGCACTTGCTTTCAGAAAGCCATTCTAGGGATATCTCGGTTTCTCTGTTATTACAGTTTTATTTCTCTGTCGGTTCACCTGGCTGAGGTCACAGCTTTTTAATTTCTAAGATATCTGCCTTTTCAGTGGAAAAAAAAAAAAGGCTGCTTCATAACAGGCTGAACTACACAGGTGTAAAGTTTCTCAGCAGGTGAGTGATACGTAGACACAGCCATCTAAAATTAGAGGTTACCCAGTGAAAACCAGGCAATGATCATGAAAGGGAGCAGACGGGCTGAAATGCATTTAAAACGTATTTAAACAATAGCAGGAGCTCCTGCCTTGATTCATTGAGCACTTAAGCTTGTGGCTGACTGTAAAAACACGAAGTAGAGAAATACCATCACTGGTATACAACTGGGGAGCAGAGCCTCGACCACAGCCTGGGTTTTACCCATTTGTATGAGAAGACAGAGCACCTCTGAGAGTTGCACCTCTGTCGCGTCTCCAGGCGGTTCCTCTTCAGGAAAGGGGAGTTATACTTAAATTAGATTCCTGGTTTTCAGCTCTTGGCTGAAAGCTCCCCAGAAACTAGGCTTTGAGAACGGGAAGAAAATAGCGTGTTTCCTAGCAATTTACTTTAGTCTCAGCGGTTTGTTGGAAAATTTAGTCTTGGGCAGAAGGGACCTCGGTGCCCATGAAGTAATATTGTTAGTACCTACACATTCCTATTAAAAAACTTGTGTCTGTGTCCCCAGGTCCCTTCGAGACTCCAGAGCCTGGTCCAAATGAGACCTGAGCTCGTGTTTGTGGCCGGTGTTGGCCGAGACTCCCCCTCTCCCTTCCCATTGCCTTGTGCGAGGAGGTTAAACAAAAACACAATAAAACTCTGGGCCGGGCATTTTTCACTGTAGCTCAGACAGACGTTTTATTCATAGTAATTTCTTTATTTGTGTCATAAATCCTTCTTCCCTTTGTGCTCCTCAAGGAGATTAAAATTAAGGGCATCACCTCTGCCATCGAGGCCCAGACCCCCGAGGCCAAGAGATGGTTTTGCTGCTTCTACGTACACTCTCACCCACCTCTTCTTTGATGTCTGATCCTTCTAGTGCATAGATTGTGTTTACCTTTTCAATTTGTACAGTGGCTCACACGCTGCAGCCTCTGTCTGCGGCTACAAATAATAATATCCTTTTCCTATTTTGCTGGTACGTGCTAGCAGATGGTGTGCACAGGGCAAGGGGGGAGAGAAAGGCAGAGCAGGCTCGGTAATAACAGCAGAAAGGCAACAATAATGCATAAAGTCTTAATAAATTTTGCTATTGTTTCTCAGAGCATGGCACAATCTGGTGCGCCCCTTACTATGCTGGCTTCTGGGAGCTGGGGACTGTGGAAGTGTAAGGCTTTTTTTTTTTTATTTATTTTAAATGATTTATTTGTTTATTTTTTGTTCACTTTATTTGTTGATTGATTTACGTAATGATTTATTTATTTTAGCCGGCAAATCTGCATAGCAATTTGTCTCTTAAAGACTTAAAACCAGAAGGTAAATAAAAACCAAATTGGATCCTTTTTATTAAAATCTCCTATAGGTTTTAACCTGTCGTAGGATTTTAGGAGGAAAGAGAAGCTGTTTATTTTCATTCTCAGATTCACTGAACTCCTCAGAATGAGGGATGGCAGGCTCACGTCCGTAGAAGAAGAGGGAATTAATAAATTGCATCCCCTCCCTGCAGTTATGTTTATGAGATTTTAAGAGATAGGTACAGTTTCTAGCATGTGTAACTAATAACCTAGACTGCCAGATTCTCCTGGATGAATTTTAGTTCCTTTCCTTCACAGCAATCACGTGCCTGAAAGAAGGACAGTGTAAAAAGTAAATAGGGCAAGTGA
>JAHREE010000334.1:552249-590987 GCA_033628505.1 Tringa tobata | reverse complement strand
CAGAGATGAGCAGGAGAACACAAACTATAATTATTCACCAGCCATTGTACTGGCCTCAGGGCACAATGTTTGGGAGCCAGAGCTGACAATGCATGGGACCATGAATAATGCACCAGCCTCTGATAGTTATAAGTCCTGCTTTACTACCTGTTAAACTGCACTGATAATGCACAAGCTGAAATGAAACCAGTATATGTTCAGTCATTCACATTTTAACAAATCTGATTTCTCATTAGCCAACAGAATTTACATTAAACAAGAACACATAAAAACCCCACAAACGCACACATCTTTTTAGGTCTGTAGATGGTATTTTAAAGGTTTATCAACTACATAAGCTCTTGGGGCTAATGGAAAACAGTCAAAATAGAGGCAATTCATACTTTTGAATGCAAAGGGAGGGTAGTAGGAGAGTTTCACAAAATGATATGCCAGAAAGGCTGCATTCCTGCCTGAAAAAGCACACCTGTGCCACTGCTCTGCTGTGCAAGAGACCTTGGTGTAGAAAAGGTCAAGAGGCAAGCTTGACACCCGTACAAATGCTAGAGGTAAACCAGAAAGCAATTTGCCACCTCTACAGGGCTGTAGATTTTCTAAATTCATAGCATACTTTGTCATCAATGAGGGCTGGAATAAAGAGCAGACGCCGGGGTGAGTCAGTGCAGATAGCATTCTTTCCTTACAGATTTCCAATTTATAAACTAAACTTAGCACCTCGGAAAAAAACTCTGCTACTGCCCAGGGAAAGCAGAAAAAGAGATTGAAAGATAATATAAAGTGTAACTTATGATTTCACGTAATCACCACTATATTTACACTTGGCAATTTCTGAGTACATTTACATATTTTTAAACAACATGCTATAAAGATTAACTGCATTGGCAAAGAACTGCCATTCAATATACAGTTAACTTCTCATTGCTCTTTTGGAAGGAGAGAAGAATCTTACAGAGCCACTTTATTTAATCCAGCTATCAAGAACTTCTGTGGCAGGCCTAAAATTTCAATCTTGCCAAGCTGAAACACAATTCTGGAATACTTTCAAGCAGCTTAAGAAATTGTGAAATTGCAAAAGGAGTATCTGCATTACAAAGCAATTTTTAAAATTAAACAAATTTTAAGCAGCAAAAGTTCTCAAGAATAAACCATCATCTTGATTAGTAATTGAATAAATGTGCAAACATATTAATAGGACAGGAAAACACCAGGTTATAAAGGGAGTAACACGAGTGAAGCTCATGCATGGAAAGAGTATCTGCACAGAACAAACACAAACCAAATAACTGAGACTCCACTTCCTACCAATATCTTGCTATTTTGTTTTTAAAAAAAAAACAAAAAAACCCCAAAACAACCAAAAAAATCCCCAGCAGATTTGTGGGGGTGCTTGGTTTTGTTCCAACATAAAACTACAGGCTTCTGACAGCAGGAGGTTCACAATCCTTCCTTAGGAATCCCACAGAAACCAAAGAGGCTCACAATCCACAGGCGTGTTCCCAGTCTCTTGCCTTCCTCGTTCATTACTATCGAAATTGCCAAAGAGCTCTTAATTTTTTAAGACTCCTATTCCCAAATTTTGTAGCAAATAAATCCTCCTGGATTCCACAGCTGTGAAAATAAAAATATATAAATGCATCTGAAAAACGAATGAAACTTCTAGAAGTGCTGTTCTTCTCCCACCAAGCAAAAAAGGGGAAGATTGCTGCAATGTACTTAGTGCTTTGGGACCCTTTTAATGTCTATTTCTCCAAGGAGAAAACCCGTGCTCATACCCATCTCACTGCTAACAATATTTCCTCCTAAATCTAAGAAGCCATTTGGACCGGGCAGACTGGCTGTTGTATTCTGCTTTCTTCTTCAGCTGGAAGACTCAATAGCCAACCGTGCAAGCTGAGGATGACCCAGATCCATTCATATTACACCTTTTCTGCAGGAGACGTGACTTCAGATTTATTTTGGAAGGGAGTGCTCAGTTACAGCAATGAAAGACATTCCATATATTTTTTGCTGAACCGGTTTAGTTCTGACAGGTGTAAACAGTAAAAGAAAAATGAGGGGAAAAAGCACAGTTTTCTTCTATGAGCCCATGTACACAGTCTTCAGAACAGGATACAACTGACACTTTTTATGATATTCTAGAGTCTAGTCTGAATCATGAAATGACAGACTTTCATAACTTGTCACATATCCTGTTTCTCCAAGATCCTCTTCCAAAAATAACACTTACTATATAACACTGCATTGTGCTCAATTCAGCGATTATCCATGATGCTCTGAATTCCCATNATTCAGCGATTATCCATGATGCTCTGAATTCCCATTATTCATTTTGCAAACTTTAACGTCCAATTTGTTGAACTACTACTCTGCACATAAGAGTTTTACTGTAGCACTAGATGCTGGGGGGGGGGGGAATAGAAAATAGATAAGAGCATTTTGTAATTATTTTCATTTTCAAAAGAACAGATAAAAGAAATAATTCAGCATATTAGTGTGCTTATTAACTTTAAAAATACTTAAATACTACTAAACTAATTTTCATTTATTTATTAATCCTTAGAAAAGATTTTAATATTTTAAAAAATCTTTTTTAAAGCTGCAAGCAACTGTGCTTTCATTAAGCTTCAAGCATTTATAAAATCAATTAATGGTGGACTAAAAAATATCTTACATGCAGACTTCATCTCCATAGATAAATGCAAATACCTGCTTAAGTTTCCAATTGTACTTAATTCATTTAAAAGGGACAGACTTTGTACTAAACTATTTCATAATAAAATTGCTAAAAAGTCTCATCTACAAACAATCTTTGTACTTTCATAAATAGATCAACAATCCAGTAAGCTAACTGCTGTTTCCAATGGTAAACAGCTCTAGTACGTGATGTAGAAATAAAGAAAATGTGCACCTTGGAACTTTTTTTTCCTTAACTACATCATTTCTGATTCTAGAAGGCTATTTGTTTCATCTAATGCACAGAAGCAGCCACCCAAAAGTGCCACACAGCCTTTTTTTCCCCATCTGAAAGTGGTTGAACAGCGACCAAGCTGCCCAGGGAGGTGATGGAGTCTCCATCCTTGGAGATGCTCAAAACCTGCCTGGACACAGAGGTAAGTAACCTGCTGAGGTGATCCTGCTTTGTGCGGGCAGGTTGGACTAGATCTCCAGGGATTCCTGCCAACCCCAGCTATTCTACGGTTCTGAACTGCTGGATTTCCTCATATTCTAATTGCCTTCCCATCCTCCCATATAACAATATTATTTTCCCTCCCCGACCCCTCCCTGCAAAAATATGATGGGACACAGGGGAAAAAAAACCCCACATTTCTTTTTCCTACTTTTATACTTGATTGAATATAGTAGTTTCGCAAAGTAAATTCTAAATTTCAATACACTTGCATTTTGCAAAGGAGAAATGAAGAGAACATTAAGAAACTGCAGAAAGGAGATGGCAAGAACAGAGAAATCTTCTGTGAAAAAAAACAAAACCAACTCCAGCTGCTATGAAACATGACATATATC
This sequence comes from Tringa tobata, assembly GCA_033628505.1. Classification (NCBI taxonomy): domain Eukaryota; kingdom Metazoa; phylum Chordata; class Aves; order Charadriiformes; family Scolopacidae; genus Tringa; species Tringa tobata. The sequence goes on along the minus strand of JAHREE010000334.1, from coordinate 587,465 downwards.
AGAAATTTGTGCTAGCACATGTATGGAAGAGACGTGATATTCTCAATTATTCCTCTTCTCTTCCTTCAGGGAAGGCTCTCTGGACTACCATGGGCAATACATCCTTCAGATATTGTTTTTTAAATAGGACCCCACTGTGTGTGTCCACATGATGTGCTGCATCATTCCACAAAACAGACACATACAATAAACTCCCCAGTAGTACAACTCAGACAGTCATCTGTCTGAGGACTGAGACATCAGAACGTCCTACAGTTGATAATTCTCTCCACAGAGAATTGGGAAAGAAGCTCAGAATCTTGATCCTGACCTGAAAGAAGCTCCAGACTAAGACTAACCCTGTGTATCTAAAAAGCCTTCCTGTAACCCAAAGTGCAGGCTGCAGTCAACACCATTGCTGCTGTAGCACATCAGAGCTCTTATTCAGAAAGAGAACAGGATCTCTGGTGAGGAACCAGCCTCGGGATGAATGCTGAGCTGCCGTCTCTGCTGAATCAAACGCACTCTATTGTGAACACGTACGATTTAGTTGTTTAAAACGTTCCTCACAGACACCTGTGTTAAAATGCTTGAAGACAGATGTTGGCAAATCAACAATTCAAAGTCTGATCTCTGTCTTCTTAATAAAAATGTGAAGATAAGCAGTGGGAAAGTTCTTAAAAACTGGCAGTTTGGATCAGACTTGCCGTTTAATTTATTTCAGTGAAGGTCTTTACACGTCTATGAATTAAAAGAAAATTCACTGATTTAATTTATTTCAGAAGTTTGGCCCTTCAACTTGACTTTAGAATCTAAAGAAGAGCCAAGAGCCAAGAAACTGTTCCTTCACTCCAAGAGGATTTAGGTTCAAACCTTTCTTAAAATTTTTATTAAAAATAAGTAGCTGAGTATAGGAAATTCCATAACTGAATACTCAACCAAATGATAAATTTCTTTTTTATTACACTTCAGGAGGCAAAAAAGGAGTGCTGACTGGTAGCTGGACCACTTTGGCTCCAGAGTCAAGTGGAGCAAAATAGCACACATGGAAAACGAACCCGTATCCCAGCAATCTGTCAAGAAGAGTTGAGAGTACCTGGACACGGTGCCTGAAGAGAGGCTGCAGGTGAGCACAGAGACCCTGTCCTTTATTAGCTCCTGGGTGGGTGCAAACAGATGGGCAGTTAGAAACCCACTATCTTAAAACTGCTCCGTAAAGCAGGCTGCCACACTAGCCAAGTATTTCTGCCAGACAGCAACCAGTAATAGCTGTCTGGAAGGGAAGTTTAAAAGCGCGCAGGAGATACCTTTCATCGTACGAGAAGCATCGTCTTTATCCAAAATAGCATTCTCACAATTGTAACTCAGGCTCAGAATAATAAGCAGCAACACATTTGAATGTACTTCATGTTAAAAGCACTGAGATATGACTGTGCAGTTCGGGTTGTTACACACAGCATTTCTGCTGATGGCATTGCAGCCTGAACCAAATCTAAAGCTTTCATATCCTGGCAATCTTGACCAAGCTCACTTCTCCGTTACATATATCTCTCTGCATTAGTCAGGAATTTCTCTTCCCATTCCCAAAACATTTTAACTGCCAGCTATATCAAATGCACATCTTAATCCAACTAAAATACGTCAAATAAAGTTCAGCAGGTAATTATCACAGGTTAATTTATACAGTCCTATACAGAGTGACAATTTTTTCTTTGCTTTGTGTCTTTTGCTGATTTGCTACTGCACACTATAATTAACAAAAGGGATCAAACCACAAGAGAAACAAAATGTATAGACACAATAAATTGCTTAAATTAATACTATGAAACTAGAAACTACTTCCAAGATGAAGCAGATTATCTGCTGATTCTGCAGCATTCTTCCAATATATTAATCATATTCTGAGCAATTACAGTCTAAGAGTGAGATTGATGAGCTGTGCAATCGTTCACATTCTCACTTCATTTCTAAGTGTTCATTCTATTTATTTTTATATTTTAAATTTATATTCATAGTCCCAAATACACCTCTCCATGTTCTTAAGACTTCTTTTTCTTTTCCAGTAACATATGGGATCCTTTTTCTTCTTTATCCCCTAGAAGTTACTTTAAGCATCACTGCCTTCAATGTTTGCTACAGCATGACCGTGAAATGCAGTGATTGAAGATCATTCCTTTTTTGTAGCAGTAGCAAGGAAGATGTCAAGAATCGTTCACTGGAAGATATTTTTCACTTCCTACTCTGTACATTTGCTTGCTAAAAAGAAACTTTTGGGAGGAAATCTGAGTGTTACCACATCCGGGGATGCACATGTATCTGATGTTGCTTAGAAGAATATAGTATTCATCTTCTGCCAGAGCTTAAGATCTCATGTCATATTTAAGGGAAACGCCAAATTGCATTTAAAAAAAATAGCTTGAACGTACAGCGAGAGTTTATTCCTCCAAATTATACCTTTGTTATGCCAGAAATAGTCTTCGCCTCTAAAGGCCCTTGCTTGGTGACTGAACAATCAAGGGAACAAACTATCAACATTTGCAGCCTTTTCGTACATGCGGTTTCTGATCACAGGGAGCTTGATTCCTTGCCTAACCACCTGGAAAGGAGGCTAAAAACAACTCAGCTTCTCCCAGATGTAAAGAGATGCAAAGCTCTGATTAAGCCCCTGACATGACAACTGGCAACCTCTGCTCCTGGCACTCTTTAAAAGAGCGATATGGCAATTTTACAGCCGAATTCTCCCAATTAAGCTGTTAGGGGAACTTCATCCACCCCAAAATATCAGTGCTAAAATAGGTGGAGAGGTTATTTCACTAGATTAGGAGTCTGTTTGTCCTGTCCAAAGCAGTTCTAACAGTTCTGAGTTCACATTTAGCAACTCAACTCTCTGCCTGTACAAGAGACATGATGGTGGAAGAACAGGCTCAATGGGACAGGGGTAGGAAGCCTGTAAAAGCACTTTTGGGGTGCACTGCAAATACCTTCATTGTTCTCTCAGAAATAATGGCATCAAATACTGCAAAAGCCATTTAAGAAAATCATTTTTTTTCTTCCTAAAACCATCTGCATAATTTATCCTCTTTCATTTTTGCAACTCAAGATTCCTACATTCTCTGGGATAATACGCCCAGCAAGGGTGGAGATGTGCAGAGAGCAATTAATATCCAACATCATGGCCAAGGTGGCAGTTCAAAACCCTCCTTTTCAAAACCGCAGGATGTTTTATGGGACTTGCTCCAGAGAACATTCCTAATAGTACTATGCTAACTCCTGAGTGCCGCTCACAGTAAGAATATCTATTTCTTTATTTTCTCAATGGAGAGTCCAAGGAACTGGTGAAGTAACCAGAGCACATAAACAGAATGACTGCATTACAGCACCAAGTAAAAAACTCGGTGTTTTTATGTTATATAGCACCGAAAAAAGTTCTTACAAGAAACATCTGTCTCCTTACTTACAATAAACAAAAACCATTTACAAAAGCCTGGGTTGCATAATGGTTACACAAACTGAAGAATCATTTTACCAAAAGCAGAAGAACAGAATACTCAAAGAATCCTCACTTGTAGGAAAACAAGCACAGAGATTCCCTTTTTTTTTTTTAAATCTACCCTTTACCATCTGTTTACTTAAGCTGACACTGAACCGAGCAGTCCTCAGCACAAGTGAGCCAGGCTGCTCTCCCTGGGGATGTCCCCTCCCCTGTTCTCCCAGGAGGGGTTTCAGAAGGGCTGCCCGACTTCACACGCCTGCTACGTACACTGCCCAGCACGCACCCACACAAGCTACCTTCCGTGTGAATGCCCACGATCTGGTGTTTGACATCTTTGAAACAGAATTTCTAAAAATAACAAGAGCAAGCCAGAAGAACCTAGTCCACAAGTCACATGGCAAAGTCATGAGAGGAGAAAGTATCTCCAAATTCTACCATCAGGGAAAAGAGCAGAGAGGGACTAAGCAAGAGCAAGTAAAAAAATCTGCTAGAGGCTTTTGCTGAACCTGTTTCCTTCCCTCCTGGAGTCGAAGAACCCCCATTTAGAAAAAAAAATATTTTAATACATTACAGATTTTCAGCGTGCTACACCCATGTCTACCTGCAGATTTTTTGTTGCATTCAGGCAAAAATGATTTTATGCAAGTGAAATACAATACCCAGATTACTTACTAAAGCATCAAGCTATTGCCTGGGCTTTTTGGAATGACATCTATGCTCCACTGGCACGGATTTGAGGTTGGCTTTTTTGTTAGGTTTGGGGTGTAGGGGTGTGGGTGTGTGTGTGTGTGTGTGTCTGTGTGTTCGGTTTTTTTTTTTAATTCCATAGTCCCGAAATCCCCTGAAGAGCCAGCTGGCAGGCCCTTTAACAGCCCAAATGGCAAGCTTAACCAGGATTCAATGCATTTTGAGCACTGTCGCCATGTATCTCTCAAGTTGGATTTCTAATGACCAGATCACTTGACTTACGGGTTTCAGGCTCCATTATGTCTTAAGAATTGTCCTTTTTATGACAAAGCTGAATTACTGAAGGACTGAAGTATGCTACACATATTCCGTTGGGACACCTCTCATACTCGGCACCAGTAAGTGAAGACAAACCCCAGACCCAGCTCTGTTTGACAGAAACTCTCTCTGCTGTATTGCATGGTGCTGTCATCTCAAAAATATTGCATCAGTATGGATGCAATGTTCACCCTTCTCCCAAACATAAAAATCCTCCAGCGCAGAGCTAAAAGATGAGTATTTGAGATGTTCATACCCAATCTTTTTTTAAAAAAAGGAAAAAATGGGAGAACTAAAAACTAAAATTAACTCACAACATCTCTTATAACTTTTTACTACTCCTCCTAACATTCACTTTTCCAGAAAAGCCATTAATTCAACAGATTTTTTTCATCACATGCATATTTTGTTATGTAGATTGCACATATTAATTCTCATGGAACAACCTAAAAGACTTGTGAAGCAACTCAGCAAGAATGTACATCAGAATAGCAGTTTATATGCAAATATCTAAACTGGAAAGACATAATATGAACTTAGAAAGTGAAAAGACTTTAAAATATTTTCTTCAGGGATCACCCCTGCAGCAGTGCATGTCAAAAGTCCTAATTAACAGCTGGACACAGATACTAAAATACCACAGAATAACATGATTTAAATTAAATTAAAGTTGTGAAATAAAAGGAATGTTTACTTTACAGCTTCTTCAATATTAGATTTATATTTGGCATCTACAAAGCCTACGTATGCTTTCAAGCATAAAACTAGAGCAGGTACTTGGGACTCCATCCCACATGCTGCAGAGCTGAACTCTGGGTGACAGCTCAATTTTCATAAAACACGGTAATCATGAACTAAAATATGCTGATTTTATAAAAGGTAACATGCACTAAAGAACACACACAGATGTGTGGGACACACTGACTGGAGCTGGGTTAGGCCACGACATGCACTAGTGAATCTTCTGCCAAATTTTATTTACCAAGAACACTGCTTTTTTGAGCAATAACATTGGATAAATATGATTTTGACATTCGGGGCCAAATTTGACAGCCATTAAATTGCAAAACAAATCAATTAATAGAAATCAGACCGGATTAGATTTGTCCCAGAGACACTTTTACAAACATTTGATTTCAGTTAGTGATACATCAGTTTACTGAAGTTAGAAACAAATTTCATACTATTTACATAAATTTTCTTCTTAAAAACAGATCTGTCTTTTACACATTGAAGTTGAAAAGATGCCTTCAACAAGTGGGGGATTTTCTGGCACTAGTCTGTGCTGAGAGCCGATTGGTAGAATTTTCTACTACCTAATTAGTGGCATGTCCTCTTTTCCTATTGATTTATAGCTTCTGATTGGGCTGGTTATGGAATGCATTACAAAACAGCATCACATCTGAAGTTTGTTTTATTTTGGGCTAGGCTGTTACTCATTTTCAGATACAGAGATGCTCTTAAATAGAACATAAAATGAGGGCTGTCATAAGTATAAATTTGCGTACAATCGAGTTCTATTACATGCTTTGATTACAGAAACGGAGCTCTTACCCCACAATTTTCCCTGCTCAACTCAGACTGCCTATTTTATGCTCTTTACGTGGTTATTATTGCAACCACTGAAATTAAAACAAGACTGCCTTAGCGTGCAGTGTAGTATTTTGGGGAGCTTCTTTTCTTCAGGCTCAAATCTCACACACTCACAAACCCCAGCTTCCTCTCTTTGATAAATAATCCTTGCAAAATGCAATAGCACAACCTGGCTAATGTTTCACTGTCTCCTTTTGCAGATAAACTAGAGTTCCTACAGATTCCCCTTAGATGATGGTTGTTCCAGTGAGATTTTGCTCATCATCATAGCTTCACACGAACAAGACAAATCTTGGAGAAATTTAAGGCTCTGAGAATTTACACAAACATGTCATTAACACAGCAAGCCACAAACATCAGGCATTAACTAACACTGCCATTGTGCCAAAGCAAAATAAATTAATATCTGCAAGTAAATAACTTTTCCCAATATTAATCATAAAGCCAAATGAGAAGTGCACAAACATTAAAAAAAAAACCAAACCAACAAAAACCATCCTCTGACTGTATAATCCTCATGAGGCTTCCAGGCCACAGAATGCAGGATAACTGCATTCCTCCCATACCGATCCCTTGCTTGAAGAAATCAGGCCTGGAATCAGTTTCTGAAACTCATATAACAGACCTGCTTTTCCCGAAGCTGAGAGAATAGACTAAAAGTCAAGAAAATCCACACATGGGAAAACAATGCATGCTCCTAATTAATCAATCACTCCCCTAAAAGTTTGAATGTCTTCTTATTTTAATAGTAAATTTTAAGCTTTGTAGATGTTAAAACATGATGATTTCACACATATAATGATAAAGAACTTTTTTTAGAAATCATTAACTGTTAAAGGGTTCATAGTAGTTCAGCTGAAAAAGAATAAGTGTGCACAAAGAAAATGCATCTCAGAAATGTGAATTTCAATTCCAGAACATTACGTTTTACCCAAATCCACACGCATTATGCTATTGTCACTCACAGAGGAAAAGCACGTTGGCTACCTATATTATACATGGGAAGATATATTTTAAAATTTTGTGGCAGAAGGAAATTCCATTTAGAAAAGGACATCAATATCTTTAAAGGAACTTCTGATTAAATATAAATTAAATCTGTATATTTTGAGATCCTCCAAAATCCCTATAAACCAAAATTTTAAAATACTAGTACATTTAAATGAGGAAAAACTTCAAAAAGCAACACCATCTGAAAGCAAACAACCCTCCAAATAGCACATAGCTGATAAGAACGTCAAAACATGGGCAAGTGGCGATACTGAAGTTTCCATCAACATTCCTTTCTGAAACACAAAAAAGCTGCTTGAAATAAAGCCCATTTCATAGAGTATTTCATTGTGCCAAATCTGACAGAAGTGCTCTATCACAAATATTGTCCATCCATTCCTAACAGTAATTTCCAAACCTATTTGCAGTCTGCGCATTTCACTAAATGTTCTCTTCTCCAAAAAAAAAAAAATGTGTATATGTATGTGCACAGCCTGATGTGACAGCTCCCCTTTTGCAAAGGTTTCTGTGTGCACTGAAGGAAGACTGCAAATCACACCTGACTGCATACATAGAAAAATGCACACTGGTGGTATAGACACACAAGCCAACTAATTTACTCATTTGGGGTTAAAGTCTATAGATGAACAAAGCATTGGCCACCTTGGGCCTCTCCTGATAAAGCTGTTTTTAATACTGGCTGCTATGTAGATAGCATATATTCAACTCAGTAGAATATGAGATTTGGGTTGCCTGATAAACCATAAATAAACGTACCCCTCTGGCACCTCTCTCAAAGTGACATACAGCACACTTGTTTCTACAGAATCATCCACATATTGCTCTTCTTAAACTAGAGAGTTCACTGATGAAGTGCTTGCTCCACACTGGCTTAGGACTGAGCCCTCAGTGATGCTGCCCAACAGCACTTTCACCTTCATGCAAACTCTGCGTTTCCACTTTCTTTCAATTTAAAACACATAGCTTAAAAGCTTTAGAGAAAAGAATAATCTGCTATTTCATGAAATATTAATTCAAACAGACAATATGTTGAAGTTTTTCATAAACATATTGTAGAAGTTATCTATGATTTCCCTTCTTAAAATACATTTTGTTCAATTGGCAAGAATTACTGCAAGTAGCTGTTGTGGGAAGCTGTAGGTCTTCCTTTTCTCTCCGCTGTCCTCTCTCCCTGCACCACCCTCACCTGCTCTCACAGACAGACAAATTTCTCATACCACTGAAGGGTTTCACCTGACCAAGTCAATCCCTTCAGACAAATCAAGACAGATTGTGACCACTGCACAAGGCAAATTCTGCTGGACTTCATCATCGTCATCTTCTACTGTTTGTTTCAGCCCTTGCAGCTTGTGTTTCAGCACTGCGCTGTAAACTAGATCAAGTGTAGGCTTCATTATTATTTTATTAAGAGATCATTGAAGCCAGTTTCCTCTTGCAATTCACCAGCTGCTCCTGTAAATATTGCACAGGCAGTGGGCACTGGTCAGCTCAGGAAACTCGTGCCGTTGCCTGCCCATGCTCCACAGTTTAGCACGGCCTCAGCTGCACCGGTACGACCAGGGGAAAAGTGGGGGAATTCAGCTTTAATTCATTTAATCAGATTGGTAAGAAAATCCGTTTTCCAGAACCAAAAAAAGACTATCAACAAGGCAGATGACTTCTGTAAGGCCCACAATCAAGTCTATCAACAAAATCAGAAAAGCCCCAACCTAGCAGAACTGAGAAATCAAGAAGAAGGGCAATGATGTACGGGAGCAGCTTTCTTGCTCTTAAGCCAACATCTCAAGAAACTGCATCTTTAGACACAACTCGATGAGTCACCAAATAAACCTGCAGGAAATTGGTACTCTTTCTCCTGCTGCTCATTCAATCACTTAAAATCTCACGGATCTAATCTCTGAGCTTCCCTTCTATGGTGCACACATTCCCCATCTGCGCTGAGCACATTCTGACTCCACAAGGATTTTGCACACAAATAAACCAGAGCTATGTTTTAAAGGTAGTTTTATATTACCGGATGTAAAACTCCTTGGAAGAAAACATTTTATTATGTAACCATGTGAACCACAGGTCCATGTACAGAGAAATCAGTCTAAACGTACTCTCCTTGAAGTGTGAAAGCATTTGCCAGGAGACACCACTTTGGTGCAGAGATTGTAAGGACAATGAAAAGAAACAAGGGACAATGACATTCACCGTAACTTCCTTATCAAATTTCACATATCATAAAGACCTATGAGCATAGATCCAAAACTGGATCCTCTTAGAGCTCCATATTCAAACCTTTAAGGTGGGAAGCCCAAAAAGAAGCAGGCTACATGCCCAAAATCAGAGTTTAATTTTGTACCCCTAGGGACCCATAAAGAGGGTCATAAAGAACTGAGTATCAACCTGAGGTTAACGTCCTGGAGTTTATCATAAAACATTTTATATTTACATACATATCAGTAAACATTGCTTCTTTTCTGTAAACAGCATCAGTTTACCCAACATGACAGAACCATTTAAATTCATTATTTTTAGTCAGGTCTTTACGTTAATGACACATTTATCCTAAGCAGGAACTAAACCATCCTTTCTTTGGGGATTGGCTTTATGAAAAATCTCAGCCACATCTCACCTCACCAGATCCAATTTGACTGAAGTCAGCTCTCCCACTGCCTCATCACTGATGACATCTGAACTGGTGCCTCTCACCGTAGGGTCTGTGAACACCTTAAATATATCTCTAGCAGATCCAAAGGAAGGTGTAATATCTGCAAAAGCAGATGGTGTAATAGGTCTGGCCAGTTGGAAAAAAGCCCAGGTTTTCATACCTTAAAATCAATTGAAAGCTTGAGCAAAATGAATCCAGCAGCTTTCTGAATGTGTCCAGATTTGCACTTGAGCATAGTTTTTGCATGAGCAACCTTTCTTCACAGTCTGGAACGGTGCTTAACAAGATAAATGGAGAAAGCATGTTGCCATGTAATGAAAGTAAAACCAGAATCTAGAATACAATCTGATGACTGGTATATAGCACAAAAAAAAAAAAAAAATAGAGAAAAGAGAATGAAACATACTGCTTCAAAGGATAAAATATTGCCCAAAAATGTCACAGTTAAATCCATGCCAGAGAACATTATCAAAAGAATTCTCCTGTAGCATGCTATTTGTCCTCCTGCAATCCGAAATTTGGATTTGTGTGTTTTCTTCCACCACCTCACACTCAAAAGCCTCAACGGAGCACGCAGAGTAAACAGATACCACATGAGAAAACCCTCACAACCTTAGATATTTTAACAGACTTTAATGTTCATTGTTACTACAGCCTACATAGGGCTTCCTTAGAGTACATCAGCACACCAATATTTCTAGCAGGAAAAGTCTCTCAAAAGAATGAAAGAACTTAATGCAAAAGCTGGATTTTTTTTTTATTATTTTCTTTAACATTTGCAGTGGGACTGCTATCTAAAGTTAACTACTTCAATATAAACACCTGCTTTTTCAAGAAAAAAAGGCAGTTTGAGATGTGTTCATATAAACAGATTGCACTAAATTCTTTATACTATTGATTGGTGCAACCACATGAACCAGCTAAGCGCTCAGTGTTAATTCTTCCATTTGATCATAAAGAGAAAAAAGTAGATAATCTTCCTGTATACTAAAAGATTGCTACAGAACTTTATACAGGAAGACAAATTTGTTTGTAGCACCCAGAGACAATCATTTAACATATAATAGCCCTATGGGGAAGCATGATAAAAGTTAAATGGTCAAAATTACAATCAGTTGTCAACACTTGCTCATCTGTACTCACACAGTGGCTAAAATCAAATATCATGCTCTAAGGCTTCAGCTGGTCATCTGGAAGAGAAGTGATACCTTTTTCCTCTTCTTGAACCCCAAACAGATCCAACTTTTTTTTTTCCTCTCTTCTTAGTTTATTAATTTAGTTTAATTCTTTGGGTTTTTTTATTTCGTCTGAATTATTACAGATTAGCCATAACTAGTGACAGGGTAACAGAAGTTGTAGGTCACTGCTTTGAGATCACACGTGACAATCAGGTTTTTTTCCACTCCAGATGACCAGGGTAAACTTACACCCATGAAGAGAGTGGGCGTTATTTCTGATTAATTGTTCCTCCCTGTAAAATAAGAGCTGGACTACTTTTCATTCTAGCTCTTTCTGTAACTGACAACATAACTAAGTTGAAGAACAATATAGCATTTTTTGTGCAGGTCTCTAGGACCTTGCAGACTGGTGCCGCACTGCTCTCTGCCTCTGACATACAACTGACTTTCCACAATCAATAAAACATTTAGCTGAAGCAGCTTGGAGTTCAGTTACATGGGATCTAGGTGAATGGTAACAGCATGGCATATACATAAATTGAAATCAAGATGGTTAAATAGTACCTCAGGGTCTCAGGCACCATAAAACTACAAAGCATTCAGACACCGAATGGTCTCTCTCAGGAGCTGATCGTTCTCATCGATGATGAGATTTATTCTGTCACATTTCGCATCTCTTAACATTTAAAAGTCAGCCTGAAATGAGTACTCTCTTCTTTACAAGCTGCTGTCTTCACATACAGATGTCCTCTGAATCCTGTTCCCAGATTTTGATGCTGCTCCCTTCAGTTACCAAATACTTCAAAGGTTTGCAGGCTAAAACCTGACACTTTTAAATAGCATAAGCTTGATAACCTGAAGTAAAAACTACTCAAGCACAAAGTATCACTGGTTTTGTAGTTAACATTTCTTTATAACATTTAAACTTACATTTTCTTAATCAGTGTAGTATTCTTAAATTTCTGAAACTTAAGGAGCCACACAAGCATATAATAAAAACAAGAAAAAAAAACTTTGGAAATTGGATATTTGAAAGATATCAAATCGAATTAGTTGACAGTTTCAGTGATCTAAAGAAAAAGTAGACTTCTAGAAGCAGTGGGAAGAAAAGCAATAGAGGGCCCTGCAGTGTATTTATTTTCTGAACCAACCTGATGTATATTCATATGTAATTTACAAACCCAAATAACAAAAATAAATATTTTGTTCACAAAAATTATTCCCGAACTAAAAAGCTGGATGACACATTACACCACAAATCTCTAAGCTAATTTAAAAAGTAAGCAGATACTCAGCTCTAACGAGACCTCTTTAACAACTGCTTTTGTAACTTCATCTCTGTGTTCACGCACACTTTGTAACTTCTGTCACCACTAAACTTTCACCTGGGCCTCCTTCACTTTTTCTGACCAAATTTTCTCTCTACACTGAAGTTTTAAGAACTTTGTTTCTTTAGTCTCTGCCTATGCCCTGCTCTCACCTGCCACTCAGAGTACAGTTTGGTATTTATGCCTACTGCTACATAATACCATGAACTTTTAAATTTAAGCACCAAGTCAGGCTCTATTGCTAAAACGTTTAACCTACAGATTCTTTATATTATAATAACACATGTAAATACTTCCTTTAAAATCATACTGCTGAAAGACAAAGAATATTTTTTTCTTTTGGCCAAATCAACTATACATGGGATTTTTAAACTACTGTTGGAATTACACTAAGATTTTTATCAATTTAAACATATCTACATAACCTGATTTTGTTTTTAAATTAAGGAAGCATCACTGCCAAAGGAGTATCTATAATACTTCCATAAGTTTTAACGAATTCCTTGAATAACTTGTCACAAACAAAATATAGCACTATATATTAAAAAAATTACCTTCTCAAATTGCTGGACGTATTTAAAATAAGGCTTTCTGGCAGAATCTTCCTTCAATATTGACTTCAGAACTGGGATTTTCTGTGCACAGACAGAACGTCCTACATGATACTAAGCACAGAAACCCTCCTGCACTATGTCAACAGTGTCATTACGTTATTATCTGTTTTGAGTAGCACGTCTCTATGAGAAGCTTTTAGCATATTTATTGAAGTTTCTGAGTTTCTTTCAAGTCCAGAGCCAGATTTTATAACTGTGTGGATACTTTTTCCTTAGAAACAATTTACTATAACCATCATATCTCTAAAAGGGACTTAATTCTCTGCTAGTCCTCTCTCAATATAAGCCACTGAATTGCCACGCTTTGGAGCTACTGGTTTGCAAGAGTCCTTCCCACTCGGCATCAACCTCTGCATCAACTGCAGGCAGCAGCTCCAGGAAATGTAATTATTGAACAGCCTTGTATGTTTTGTAACTTGAACTGAAAAGCTCTAGTCATCTAAATTCCCCCTAACTAGTCTTTAGCACAAGAAAACCTTCTACTTGGAGCCACCGAAAAACAGAAAAGTCTCTTATTAAAATGCAGACCACACAACAGAAAAAGAACACAGATATTGAATTTGATTACAGTTACAACATACGATTTATTTTCAAATATTGTAGGTTGGGGGTTTGGTTTTTTTAATAAAGTTTGTTAAGCTTATGCTATTTCTCTCCTAGTCAGCATTTCTCTCTTTAATTACCAGTTTCTTTGATTTAAAAAGACAGTCCATACTTGGATCACCAAGCAACAAGCATACTGAAAGTCATGTAAAAAGAAAATAAGCTGAAGGCAGTATAACTAAGGTCTTCCTAGCAATACGATCACAAAAGACACTAAACTTCAGCTTAAATATGTTAATTTGTTGCTGTAAAAGTGATTAATCAGCTAGTACATAGTACTAGCAGAAAATATATAAAGGCACCTGCATGTGATATCTGCAGATGCAAGTACAGCTATTGTCACTATTTACACAAGAAGTCCATTACAAAAGCCGTAGAGCTCAGGAGAATTGACACACCAGGTGTAGACCATGGGCAGCTCAAATTCATACCTGCCTGCAAAACACCACCTAAATCTACACTGGTTTGCCTTGGTCTTGGCACATCTTTGTTCCATGGCCTTTCAGCAGCTGGAGTAAACAGGACCTTGTAACTCCTAAAAGAAATGGAGCTGTGAAGTCAGGTTCGATGCCCTACTTTGATCATCATCTTCCCTTTTCAGCTTTTTCCACAATTTCAGCAGACACCCCAACAGAGCTATACCAGTGTTCCACCCTCTCCAACCAGCTCTCTGCAATCGTCACACCGTTCTGCCAGGGACTGAGCTGCAGTCCAGGCTCCCCTTCGCAAACTGCTTCTCTTGCTCCAGCTGCTTTCTCAGCAGGTTCAATACAGAAGGCAAACACATCTATTCAAACCTCACTGCCTTTTGACATCTCACTCACCCACATGCCAGTCCCTCAAGGACCTCCTGATGTTTTATGTTGCAAATTTTACGTTGCATAACAAGTTACTGTCAAATGAACTTCAGCCCAGTCAGCAAACTACAAAAAGGCTTCATGGTCTTACACCTATTGTCAAGACAATGGGAAACATGGAAGAGAGCAACTCAGCAGAAAACAAACAAAAAATAAATTACTGTGCATCAGGCTGAGGTGTTGTAATCGATGCCCGTTACAAATTAAACTCACCATGCCCATAATTACTCTGCTCTGGGTTTGCTGTGACTGTGTGTCAGGTTACTCTCTAACTTGCTAAAGCCTAATGACAACAGCCTCTGACACTACTACCTTCCAGGCTTCTCGCTTATGAGAGTGCAAAAATCCTTCCTGGACGAAAAAGTTATTGAATATACAAAAATAAAAGGCTTGACAAGCAATTATTTTATATGTTCCAAAAAGCAGCATTTTCACATAATACAGTACAGTATTTTAAAACTATGTTTGGCCAAAGTACTCAGCAACACAACACAATTTTTTTTTTAAAATTGGTAATACAACACATTAGATCACAGAATATTTCATTTTCTTCAAAGTCCACAGACAAAAAAGAAAAGCTGTTAATTCTACAGCAGCATTATTTTTTTTCTGGTGTTTTGCCTCAGAACGACCTTAATTAGAACAATTTTGAATAGAAGAGGTCATGTGTCAAAAGCTTTCCTCTGAAACAAAAGAACACTTAAAAGACTGAAATGCTTCAGCTTTTATCCAAATGACAGGTACCGATTTCACTTCTTTACAATTGCTGATGTCCTGGAGCAGCAGCTGTAAGGGACAGCATCTGTTAACCAAACATGTGTTGATATGTTGACTGACAACCAAATAAAGCTTATGATTCTGTGACAATTTTATTACTTCTTCATTTACGAACTGACAGGCTGGTTGATCAGACCAACAGCTCAGTCCTCACTCATGTTTTTCACTACACAACGACCACCACTTGGGAAACATCTAATTGCCGCCCTAAAGCCTCAAAGAGCAGAAACTTGAAACAGGGCTATTTTCTCTGAATATCGGGTTTAGTTTTGACACCGATCCAAAACGATACACTCTTCAATGGCAGAGTAAGAGACTTGGTGAAAATGGGACACTTACCTGGTTTGCATGGCACCTGAAGGTCAGACGTCGTATGGTAACTTATATGTTGGAAAAGCAAGTTGTACATGTCATGCTAGTCTGGAGAAACACCAACACATATCCTCTCACCAATGATGTCATCCACAACATCAGCTCTAGCACAAAGCTAGAGAGTATCAGTAGCTTTTTAAGCATCAGTATCAAACAAAATAATACTAGATTTAGCCTCCAACTAGTTTTGTAATCACACAACACCAAATCATCTCATTTGCATGATTACACACAAGAGTAAAGACCACAAGAGTGTCCAAGATCTCCAAATGCACACAAGATCACCCAGAAAAACAAAGGCAAGGTATTTAATCAGTGAGGACATGAAAAACTTATCTGACAAGATTATGACAACATTGTAAAATGACTCCAGGTAAGAATAAAGGACATCATCATGTGCCACACAGATCTCGAGATAGACTTTACAGCTCTGTTCTAGGTAGAATATTTAATCTGAAATTTAATATTGCAAAGAAAAGTGCAGCATAACAAAGATTAAGAGCTTTAATTTTCTGAGAGCACCCAGAGATTACCACAGTTTAAAACTGTACATAACATATAACGTTTCAAAATGCTTGAACTTGTCTTCTGATTATCAGGTTGTATCTTAACACACTTAAGTGTGTTATGTCTTAAGCTTCATAAGCTGTTTTTTTCTATGCTGTGACACTTTTGGCCTTGAAAAACATTTTGAGTCTTTAGGAAAAGGTATAAAGACATAGTTTCTGCCCACTTTTAGAATTGCAAGTAAGTACTTCTCAGCAGTGCCCCTGCCTGCACCCTGCAGCAGTCCCAGGTAAGCCTTGCTGTCTGCAGGGCAGGGAGCCCTCGGGAGCATGGCAGCAACCAGACCAACACATACTTGGAGAAAAGGGGGTTGAGAAAATGAAAAATTTCTCAGCAGTACCTTCAATTTTAGCCTTAAGACAAAACTATGTTTTGTATGTGCATTTTATACTGTTGTGCCCTGGCTTAATCCTACTGCAGGGATGCCCAGGAGTGGCTGCCATGTGTGGCTGTTCACACCTGAACCCAACGCACGGGCAGGAGCCACCAAGCAGCTCTAGAGCTACCAGTGACCAGTTGGAAAGAATCATGCCTTACAGCTTTTGCTATGAGCAGCCCGGGATTTTTGCAATTTATGCAGTAAAATGCATTGTCTCCCAGGCTTGGACGCCAAAGTGACAAAGCTGTACTGCCACGGCGATCCTTTGCTAGCTGGCTGCTCCGGTCTATCACACAAGTCCATGTTTTAGGTAAAGGTTTCAGCTGATATATTTACCACTTATCTAACACTTTACCCAAATTTTCCAACCTGAACAAAAAAAAAAAAAAAAATCATATTTCTTTGGGGGGACAGGGGGGAAGAGAGTGTTTGTGGGGGATTATTTTTTATTTATTATCTGCTTATAGAATCATCTACTTCATAATAGCTGCTGGAGAAAAGTAGCATTAATAAAAGGATGGTTTCCATGGAGAACAAAAAAGGTCAAATCTTAATTTATTGAAAAGTATTCAACTCTATCAATTAAGGCTGATACATATGTTTTTAAAAACAATTAAAAAACCTGGCATCTATGTCAATTGTTTACACTGCTTATCATCTGCAACTTGAAGGCAGCATCTCAGGTAAAAGCTGTCATCGAAATACATTTTTATTGCAAATGAGAAGTTGACAGGAAGATAAAGCAGGTGAAAAATAGCTAGAGGAGAGAGAGTTACATGTCATACACTCATGGGGTGAGGTATGCACATAGAATTTAATTCTGTAATTAAATGTCAGGTTACAAAAAGCAAGAATATAATTAGTTCAGCATAATTTAGTGCCATTCAGATGGAACTGGAGCCTTGTGTACTCACCAAACAATTTGTACTAAAACAACACAAGCTGTTCAAACAAATTGACATTTTTAATTCCTACTTATAACAGACCTTTATTATCAGTTTCTGAGAGAGGATGTTTATTACGAATAGAAAAACTTTCAAAATCCCTTCCGATTCAAATCATCCTATGAATCCAGAAAATGCCCAAGCCATTTATCACAAAATAATTGAGTCAAAATAACACTAGAATAATATGTATCGACTTCTTAGGATCACCTAAAGAAAGGAAACACTACATGGAAAAAAAGGCAAATAAAATTCTGAATTTAATAAATTAATTAATTGGGTTACACAAAACCTTGTGCACTGCTAAGAGACATGGGTATTCTTCTATATGGAGGTGGAAGGTATAAGGGAAATCTGCTGGTCTTGATACTGTTCCAAATAAGCCCTCCTTCTTACATTATTAAAACATCCTTTCCTCTAAGCCACTCAAGAACTAAACTTTTTTTAACATCTACATCCAAGGTATTTCATACCAATACCTGCAATTAACAGGAAATACTTTTATAAGTGTCCTTATGTTCATAGGAAATGCACTAAGTATCAATGGTCTTGAAATTCATCAAGATCTGAAATCCTTATTCAAGAAAAAAAAAAAAACAGTCAAGTAAGGATTCAGAAAAGAAAAAACCCCACAACCCAAGCTTCAAGATCCACTCCTACAAAAGTGAAAACTAGTTGATTATTCCAAAAGATGACCAAGTTCCCATTTACCTGTTTTTAACTTTACTCAAAGCACTTCTGTAACAGAATATATTCCACAATTTGCACTGATTTTACTTTAAAAAACATAATCTTATTCTTCATTACAGTCAAAGCAAGCAATCCTGCATTTTAAGCATTTATCTCTAATTCTATTCAGAATCTGAATCATGTTGCTGCCTAGTCTTAATCTCATTTAAGAAAAGATTAACCTTTCTTGACCTTTTCACCACAGAATAGACTCCTGAGAATGACAACGGGAGAAGGGCCACGTGACACTCCTGCATCCTGCGTCGTTCAAGCACATCTCCAATTAATTTTACATTGCCTGTATCAGACAATATAAACTATTTGCGCAAGAAAAGGTCTGTATTTCATGATATTCTAATTAGAAAATACCAAAGGATGCGTCAGAACAGTCAGTTTCTGTACAAGACAAAAAATGTTTTGATTGCAGAACACAAAGCAATTACTCCAACTCTCCAGTAATAGAAGATGCAGAAACACTCTTGTAGTTGAGTAACTAAGGCAAAACCTGGCTAAAATATTAAAACAATTGAAAATAGATCTCTAGAAAATGAGCAATGCTGACAGTGAACATGACTTAGCCGAATCAAGAAAACTCCGGTCCTCCCCCCCCATAATGATATTCCCAATGGAGTCATTTGAAATTAGGTTTCGTATTCTGACCAATACTCAAGCCCCATACATATATTGCTGTATTTTGAATAACCCACAAAGGTTCTTAAGCTTCAAGACTGAGTTCATTTTTATTTTTAAACATCTGCATGGGGGAAGGGGGTGAAGGAGTGTTGATAGTTTGAAACCGGTTACACAAGCATATTAATTAAAGGGAAGGAATTCTTCCAGAAATGAAGTAACACCTCATGCAGAGATGTCATAGCCTTGAATTTACAGGAAATCCCTGATCTTGGAAAGGGGAGCGTTAGAGAGAGCCACCAATGGTCAGAGTGTGAGATGTACAGCGCTACCGATACAGCTCGCTCAGACCATCTCTTCTTCCAGGAAGGAACTGGTAACCCACGTACTGTTCAATGAATGAAAGTCGGCTTCCTCCTCCCTCGCCGGCCTTCTCCTACAAACCAGTTACAGCAGCAGCACAAAACCTTTCATTCTAACTGGGTATAATTTGGATAGCAAACACTAGGGCTTTGCAAAAATAATTGTTAAGAAACCTCTTCTTTAGAGCCGCACAAAGCACTCCAGGCTGAAGAGATTAAGACATATCCATATGCTTAGAAGTGACTTTGTGATGACCAGTGAAAAGCGCCCAAACACACACACGCAAAGTAAGGCAACCAGTTGTGTTTTGGACTCTCTCTCTGCCAAATACTTTCTTAAGCTAATATTGATATTTTAACCACAGCTCAAATTCTCTGACTGAAGTAAATATGCCTTTATAGTGGATTGCTTTTTCTGGACATTTGCCACTCCAGACATTATCCTTCGTTAATGACAGAAATGGGACTAGCCCTTGTCAAGAAACTGCTTAAGAACACACATTCTGCTTTTCTTTTTTTGAACATAGAATATGGAAAACATTAACTTCTTGAACTATACACAGCAAATACTCCTTTTAGAATTAAACATTTGAACTTCTTTTAGTACAATTAATTTTCATCTCCAGGTATTTTTTAAAGTATTATTCTTACATGTCCTTGAATTCAGACTTTACTTCATCTCTGCAGAGGTACCAAGAAGCAGATCTTGTCAGGCAGTTATTTGACCCGTCACGCTACAGTGAGAGAAATGCATTATACCACTGATTTTACAACAGAGTGAAATGCCCTGTTTCCTGAGCAGAGGAAACTATACATCAGTACTACACAGCCTCTGTGGTGCCTTCATATACAGCCTCTAGGAATCCTTCGAGCCTCTTCTCACCTTGAGCATTTCCCTTAAAAACTTACTATACAAAAAACTTAATAGCCTAACTATAAATAGAAAAACATTATTACCATAAGTATAATATAAAGATCCATTGTCTATTTGTGCATTTGGGTTTTCTTTAAATATAGCTCTTTTTCCATTAACGGGAAGATGTCAGCTTTACTAACTGTATGCAAAATGTCATGTCAATGCAATCATTTCATCTCCAATAATTCAGACTAAGAAAACATGCAAACACAATCCCAGCACACCTGAGGTGACATCCTAACAATGCATCAGCAAAGAAAAATCAAAGAGATCATGGCTACAAGGGAGTCATGGTGATGCCAAGACAATCACAACGGCTGTTGGTAAAACCTCAAAGGACCATTTTCCTTCAGTAGCTGTTATTACACATTCACATTAAAAAGCCCAAAATTGAGTAACAATTTTTCCTTCAGAGGACATCACAAAATATCTCACTCTTACATTTCATAAGCAGTTAAAATGTAAAGACTCTACTGCTATTTCTTTAAAGACAATTTGTAACATTGTGTTTCAAATATTCTCTTACTGTTTTTCATTATTAAAACTGGGTGACAAAGATTTGTCAGAAGCAGTTCCTAAGACAATCATTACAAATAACCAGAGTCTTGAAGAGCAAGCTCTAAACACTGGATGGAGGACAAACTCTTCTTCCAACTCTGCCATGTCTCTGATACAGAGGCAAGACCATTCATTTGTGTTCATTTGAATCGCTCAGTATTTATCTTTTCTCTTTTGACAGTACCTTTCTATGAGCGTACGTAATACCTGGCAGGAAAACCAAGCCACCACGTACTGTATTATACAAAGTTTAGGAGAGATCAAGTGAGATCTCCTACTCTCAGCAGTTAACTGTCAACTGGCTTTTAATAGGTTTGGGAAGCTGTAGGTAATTGAGGTGCAACTGAATTGCTGAAGGGGATCTGCACTTGGCAAAACCCACGTGCAAAAGTTTGACAATGTTTTCAAGATTTGTTGGCAAGTAGTCACGAACACTGAATTTCCATGCATTTTAAAACTCCATCAAGATTCAGAATCCTCATAGAGTTAACTGTGTGACTCTTTGAAAAGGAAGAGAAAAAAAGATGAAACTTTGCAATCTGTACGTATTCTCTCATAGCTCATAGTTAATTTCCAAAAATTTGTATTGGATATTTAAAGACCGAGCAATGCACAGATTCATAAAAGTTTGCTGAAGCAGTTACACACTATAAATTGTTCTTCATGCTCCAGTGATTTATCCAAGGGCAAGGAGGTTTTATACATCAGTGTTACAGGTGTCATATAACCCAAGAACCAACGTAAATTGAATGCAATCAACTAAAGTGGCTGGTTTTCCTTTCAGCTCATGCGAGGTTGTACAGAAAGGTCCCAATCTTCTTAATGGGACTTCTCTGCGTGGGTAAGTACACCAGCAGCTAAAGCTCTGGCTAAAAGCCGACACCACTGAAAATAAAAAAGCAGATTTCTCTCACCAAAAAACCAAAGAATAAAAACAGAATCAGGAAGAAAGAAAAGCCGAGAGGAACAAGCTCCTTACTACAGCACATTATGGAACAAATATTGATCTCCCAAATACTACTTACACTGCAAAATTCACTGATAAAGCTGTGCTTGCCAACATACCTCCTAACAACACAAGTTCTGAAAATTCAAAAGAACCCCCAAAGCTAAAGCAATTAAATATGCCCACACACAATATAGCTCTGCTGGTAGAAAACAAACAAGCAAAACACTATTTCCTCTCCATGCAACCTGCTCCATCCTCTCCATGCATTCATTTTGGTTTTTTTAGGGGATTTATAATCTTCTCAAATCTTGAACGCCATTGAGTCATATCCAGGAACGCTCCCCACTGACATTGAAGGGAACTGACACCAGCAAACTGGTGGCCACTCTGCTATTTCTGCTAATTGAACAACAACTTGGCAAATTTCTCACTACTGTGATACAGCCCTAAGTGCATCAAACAAGCAGAAGGAGCAATCATGGCAAAAAAAAAAAAAAAAAAAGAGGTTTAACTATTTAAATGACAGCCCCTCCTCCTGAGAAGCAAAACAGCTGTTTGTTTGTAGAAATTATCCATACCTAAACCAAGAAGCTTATATTTAGCCTAACAGGTATTGTTTTACAAACTCTTTTCAACCACTTCCCTGTTCACTTAATAAATCCTTGAGAATTAAGAACTATCACAACTGCAGTTTATCTGTTGTATATTCTGTTATTTCTTGTATTAGAAAGAGGATTTCTGATGTGTCTGTATTCTGTAGCATATAAACTTCAGACTCCAGCTTTCCCTGGAGGTCCAGAGCTGCCCTGTGGGACAGAAAGGCAGCAGGAGCTGCAGTTATGACCTGCGATGAAGCAGGCAAGAGTAACAAGTTTCCCTTTGTGGGCTCAGCCACCCCCTTTTCATCAATTCTGTTAAGACTAAAATACTGCGACAACTTCTCAAATGCCAAACTCAGACTCTGGGACTTCTTTTTTTCCTGCCCCCCCTTCCACTCCTAGCAAAAGGGAGGTGCAAACACATCCTGTCCTTAAGCTGAGTATGGAGCATGCAAAAATAAACAGCTTAAGTACCACATTTACCTTCCAAATAAATACCTCTACCCTCTTTATTTGGGAAAGACTTTTATGAAGTCAAAAGGTGACGGAAGTAACAGCTTTTGTACAGGGAAGGAAGCTGCACTGAACAAAAAGCTTTTAAAAATAGTCTAGTCAAAATACACTTACTTTTTTCTGCTCTCCTTAATCAGCAAAAGGCTGTGCATCTTTACACGCAAAATAATTCCACGTAATCAGACACTATTGTCCAAAGGTTACAATTATCACTGATTTGCTCTGAGCTTCTAAATTAATTGTCCTGTAATGAGGCAGTTTTTCAAATAGAAATTGTTGATCTATAGACAAAACTAAGGCTAAGAACACTCACAGGGAATTAGTTTTTAACATCGTTTGTACTGCAAGAGAATGAAAAGTACATAGAATATTTATTCTTCTAAATTCTCAGGTAGTTAATATAGACAAATTTAACAGCTGGCTTCCTGCCTAAATAACTACAAGAAAATTGTTTGGGTTATTTGGCTAACTGGATTTTTAAAAGCCCAGAAGAAAAACATACATAGGTTTCCAACAGCAAGCATTCGGAATATTTACATTGCCTGGCTCCATGTCCCTGCTCTCCTCTGAGGAATGGGCATTAACTTACCCTTCTGCACTTCAGCTCTCCCTGGATGCCACTATTTTACACACCTCTCTGCTCTTTGCTGCCTTTGAACAGCCACACACATTTGCTACACAACTGTAAGCATTTGTTCAACACTTAACAGGACAAGCTCATTTATCCTCATTGTTGAGCTGGCAGAGGCAGAGGAAAGATTTCATTGCCTACAGGCACCTGCAGAAATACTTTGCAAACGTCCGTAGCTTGTACAGTTTTAGCCGAGGACCTCCCGATTTCATTTCAGCGCTAACACAATCTGTCAGCTAATTAAAAGCGGCATATAGGCTACGTGTGGGTCACTGATAAGCAGCATTGACAAAATTCGTTCTCAGCCATCCCTCTGATACTTCTGCAAACAAGGCAAAAGCTGGAGAAATGAGCTTTAAAGCCTGCCTTTTTAGGATAAGAAAAAAATAAACAAACCCCCCCAAAAAAATCCAACAGCTGCCTGCTCTTTTCTATTTAAAGACTGACTGAAGCCTTCTGCTTCACAAGTTCACTAATGGCATAAATTCATTCCTAAGTAAAGCTGATGAGCAGTCTTCCTCCTAAAAATGACTAAGCATAAATCAGAGGTTTAATCGCATCTCCTTTTTAAGTTTATATTTACTTTTCTGTTTCTCTGCATGATCTCTTTTTTCAGCAAGCTAAGAGGTTTTTTTTAATCATACAGTCTGTATCTAAAAATGCAGTGATTAACAGTGTATTCTCCCATCAAACAAAATTACAACTAAAAAAAAAGATCATTTGGCGAAAAAAACCTGAACAAATCACAAATCAAGTAACTCATTGTATACAGAATGTCTGATACGTCTATATATATTCTGTAGAATTCATATAATAGACACATAATTTTACCATTTTACTTCATATAATTTGGTGTAAGTTTATCTTGCCACAGATTACTTAAAAATTAAGCAGTCATGATAAGTGTTGCACACTCCCCAGTCCAGAAGTGAGACACTGTGGGAACAGCACCTTTGACAGCATTTCTATGGTACAGTCAATGGATGCTTTATATCAGAGCCCAAACTAAACATTAGAAAAAAAAAATAGCAAACAAGTATCACAACTAAGGCAAATTTAGGATAAACAACACTTACAATGAAAATAGCAGAAATGAAACTTTATACATCCAATCAAAAGAATAAACATATTTCTTACTTCTGAAAGATAAAAAGCCTAATAACTTACATATTAATAGTAAGAACAGGCTTCATGACAGAACAGTACTTTTTTAATCACCTACATAAATATTTTCACATTTATATTTGCGAACAGCTATAAAACCAGCTTATCTCTAAGCTGTTAATAACCAATATTCTAAGAAGTGTTTCCTCATTTTAGTTTTGCGGTTTTAAAAAATGCTAAATTTATTTTACATTTCCAAAGCAAGAGAGGTCAATAGAGGTTAATGCCTGAATCGGTCTATTAAAAACACTTCACGTCTATCTGTTTATGATTTTGCAAAGGTCAATGTTTTAAAGCTCTCTTCACAAACAAGCTAACATACTTCAGACTCCAGAAGGACTTCAGGCACACCCAGTCTCCACCTCACTCCATAACTGAGTTGTGGACTTGAAGGAGTACGATGTTCCGTTGAAGACTACAATCCTGGCCCTAACTGTTGCAACCAGAGACATGCAACACAATTAAGATGGAAATGCTCCACAGGAATTTCTCCTAGTCATCTATATGCAGTCAGCTCTACAAGCCAAAGCCAGGCAAGGAAAATTCTACACAAAATCCACTTCTCTTGCTCAGTGTCATTCGTTACCAAACTCCTGATGCATTTCCAAAGATTCTTCCCGCACAACCAATACTGCCAGTTAGTTTATCTCTAATTTTGTATCTACTGACAACTATTTTCTTATCTGCTGCAACAGTTCTGCTTCACAAGATTTTTCCAATATAGACTGATGAACAGCATCACGTGGCTCCTTCTCATTAGCTGAACACATCCCAAACAGACAAAGAAAACTATGAGCTTTCTAAACTCTAATTTCACAGAACATTTACTGAGACATAGGACATTGACTCACAAGCCCATCTTTGCTAGCAAGAAGCCAACTGAGAAGAAAAAAATATCTCAAGTGACAAGGAAATGACAAACTCATGCATTTTATTCAAAGGCAGTCAAAAGATTTCCAAAGCTTGAAATGAGGATCTTGACTCAGAGCTCGGCTTCTCTCAGCAGCCATCAGAGACTGGCTCAGATTGGGAACTGTGTGCGTTACCTGCGCACACGAGCAGCAGCACCAGCCCAGTGCACCATACCTCCAGGGGTTTCATATACAATGGGCTGTACGGTGTGGTTGCTAGCCTGTCATACTTGAACCAGAAAGCAAGTTTAAGCTGTAATATTATATCTATATATAAACATGGAAAATGTGATTGTAAAACCAACTTCTGGTTTTAATCCAGGCATGCTATTGTTTGTTGTTATTGTTAAGTCTATGTTCTATTGTACTAGCATTGTGTACATACCTATTGCAAGAAATGCACTCCATAAAGAGATAGGACTTTAAACTCCTGCCCAAATGCTAGTGTGAAGAGATTTTCAACATAAGACTTAGTAGGCTACAGCAATAAAAGCAAATGTAGAATTAATAGAGATGCTACTTTATTTCCCAAAATGTAGCCAATGATCTTATTTAAAATATAGTTCAAACCTTTCCCACAAAAGACAGGATCACTTGGTGGGATTCAATATTATTCTACTCAATTCTTTGCAAATTTTTACTCTAATTACTAAGCTTTCTGTTTGTGCAAGTAAAAGACTAAAACCTTAAGAACACTTCACCACTAGTCCTAGCCTATGCTCTGTATCAAAGGAACATTCAAATTTATTCCACAGAAAATGTCTACCTGAATTCATATACAGTCTGTTTCTCTTCTTACAGCCCAAGTACCAGTCAGAAAATATTCACGTAACTTTAATACTATGTTTGATTATGTCTTATTACGATAAGAGCAGCAGATTTTCTCTGAATTCAACACTCAGAGTTCCCATTCTCGGGAGATCTTTAATCACCAGAAAGAAAATTCTGCTTAGAATTTCATGGGACAGCTTAGAGCCATCTGAATGCTAAATTCTCCTGATCTTGTCTGTTAAAGTCACCCACAGAACTTTTATGAACACCTTAGTACAGCTCCATCTGTTTGATGGCAAAACAGCAGAACTTCACCAGAAGCACTTTAGCTAAGTACCATTTAGGTTCTAAACTCTATGTCTAGCAGCTCATGTTTGTTTAGAATAAAGCCACTGAGAATTCCCATGACTACCTTGCAGTTCATGATATAAAAACGCAGGCAAATGCACTTAGGTGCCAAAGACCCCCAGTTTATCTCTTGTCGCTGGCTCTCCCTTTCTGCTGGCTATTACTTGGATAGCAGCTCTGATTTGGCAACCTTGCTTCAGTAGCAATTCAGAAAACACAGAGCAATCCAAGTAACTCTGGTCTAAAGAATAAGGTGCTGTCCTGGCTTCAGCTGTCATAGGGCTCATTTTCCTACTAACTGCTGTGTTATAGATTTAGTTCGAGAGTAATGTTGACAACGCATACTGTTTCAGTTGTTGCTATGTAATGCTTATATGAAGCCAAGGACTTTTTCAGCTTCCCATAGAACCTAAGAGGGAGCATAGAAATAGAAAGTACAAACTGACCAAAGGATTATTCCGTACCATAAACATCATGCTCAGTATATAAATGGAGATTAACCAGGGGGGCAGGAATCTGCAATCACTGCTCAAGACAGAGTAGGCAACCAATCATCAGATGGTGAGCAATTGTATTGCATATCACTAATTTTGTATATTCTTTTATCATTATTGGTATTATTATCATCATTATTAAACTGTCTTTATCTCAACCCATGAGGTTTCTTTTGGTTTTCCATTCTCTTCCCCTATCCTGCTGTGGGGAGAGTTGAATGAAGGGCTGCGTGGTCTTGATTGCCCCTTGGGACTAAAGTACAACCAGTGCAAAGCAAGAAACAGCAACAAATCAAACCAGAGTAATAAAGACAATGTTAGAGAACAAGCAGAAGTATGAAAACATGTAAAGGTACAAAACTATCTACATAGTGCATCCTGTTTACAGAAACACAATTCCCTGCTTAACAAGGTGATTTGCCCAGCACTTAAGAACTTAATCCAGGCACAAACTGCAAACTCCCCATTACAGTGTGTTTTCCTCCATGATCATTCAACAGTCCTACTCTACCAGTCTCTGAATGGAAACCAGCTCTGCCTCTCTTTTAAGGTCCTTCTTTCCTTTTTTAGCATTGGTGTCTTTGGGGAAGAATCTCTATTTTTGTCATAGACTGCTTCAGTGCTTAACAGTAATTCCTCGAAGCCACACGCTCTAAAGAGTTCTCATTATTTGCAACAACTGCTACTGAAAATTAATTATCTAGATATAGAAATAGATCATGAACTGCAGCAAGTTGTACATGTTTCCAGAAGCCATTAGATATTGGAAGTATCTGGCATGAATATGCCATAAACTGGCAGGGTTTCCATGAGGAGTCTCTGATGGGCACTGCCCACCGAGCAGACCCATGGCAAATACCGCAGGGTGCAATTACAAAAGCAGCAAGGGAGCTACAGTGAAGTAAGACTCTGTATTTAAACAAAAGCAGATTTTTCTTAGTTTTAAGTGGTACACTATCTGTTTTCTATAGGTCTAGTTCTGAGCCCAGCACATAGCTTCATTAAAGGTGCAGTTTATAGCCCATCTCTCTCTGAACTACAGTCACTCCTTCCCATTCTCCCTTTTGAAACTTTTCATTAGTTTCACGCCACGTATGTTCACATCAAATAGCACCTCAAGCACACCTCTCCCTCCAGCAAGTGAACTTCAGTAATCTCATTACTTTGAAGACAGTCTGGAAATTTAGCCTCACTTAAAGGCAGCCAATAGTAAAAACTCACATGCTTTGCTACTAGAACAAAATGATCTGATCCCTGACAACACAAGCCTTGCCCACCAAGATCTAAGACAGTTCTTTACAGATAAATTTCTAGAACATTAGTGTCTACACTTACAGTATGTTAATTGCCAGAAGACAGACCACACAGATCACAAAACACAGTTGGACAGAGTTTTGCAACTGTGCTAAAGTTTGACAGAGACAGTAAGAGTATTTATGCATTGGCTTTAGGATTTGTTTTGTGCTGTTTAACTGTTGTCAAAGCCAAGCCAGATACGTACATCCTCTCATTCCTCCTTAATACCTTCAGGGATCCCAAGAACCAAGTCATCTTCAAAACATGCATGAATACTTTACATACAGAGATCTTCAAAGACAGAAGATTTGTTACCATATTCTTTGCACAACTTTCAGCAGTTGTACATTTCCTTCTCACGTCTGAGTTGATGACAGAGAACACCATGCCAGTTTTTTTCCAGGCACAGAAATACACTGAAAAGCTCTCTCACACCGTTCACGCGGTTGTTATAGACCTAACTCTTCTTCCTAAGTGAGATCAAAATATTTCACACACAGTACTACATGAAAACAATGTAATTAAAAACATACTTCAAAGTCCTTGTGTGTGCCAATCGTTATGGTATTCATACATTTAAGCTACAAATCTCTTCTACACATCTGGGCATTTTTATGCTTTCATCTTGTTTTAAGAACGCAGAAAACTTGGATCTATTACTATACATTGCCAGGTGGCTCTGTTACCTCTCCATCCTTTGAAGGTTGTTCTGCAATTCCTACCTGTTCTTCCCTTTACTTCACCCCAAAATACCAAGTATATTTTGTCATTGGTTACACTGGAACATATTCATCACCACAGCACAGCACTGCTTCATCCTCTGACTCCGGTATTATATGGCTTGAAGTTCTTGTGGTGACCTCTTAATCCCTCCATTAAGATGTTAAGATTTCTTGTGAAACACCTTTCAGATCCTGCATATCCTTCTATGCAAACAGAGGCCACGCTGGAGGACACTGCTGACAATACAGAGCAGATCAGCATTTCATGCTCTTATGGAATGACACGGGCCCAAAATCCAGAGTCTCCCACTAAACCAGAGACTCAGATGTCACCACAGGTGAACAACTTCACTTCACGGCAGCTCCTGGCTGTTACGTATACTTCTGGTTTATCTACTTAGCAAAAAACCCACTCATTTAGGAAATTCATGTTTTTCGTGAGACAACACATGAATCTCAAGCAGTAACAACAGCCTGCTAGACTTGTGACAGTAGACTCATTCTCAATACCTTTTATGCATTACTTACACTTTCACAGGTCTGGGTTTTTTAAGCAATTTGAAATGCATCATTATTATCACTGCGAGGACTTAAAGCGTGTCCTCCAGCTGAGTGGGAGCTCTCAACTGCTCAGCAAATAGTCCCTTGTTTAAAACTGGGGCTGTGGCAAACAAAACGCTGAGCTTCCACTAGCAGATCCTCAGCTCTGTGGCGTGAGTCACAGACGATGCTGCTGCTTCTTATCCTTCTCTGCAGAGTGGTCCTTCCCACACTTTTCCAAGAACTCCAAGATCTAGCCAGCGTTTGGCATAGAAGTCTGCAAAATCCGGCTCATTTACAGTATTATTCTTGAGACATTAAATGCTCTGCAATGTCTAAAGAAATAGGCTGGATAGATTAATTCAACCAACCAGATAAAAACAACAAAATATGATTACTGACATGTAAATTGCAAGGACTTGCTCTTAGGGTAAGTTTTCTGTAACTTTCACATGAGTAAAAATGTGAAATTATTTTTACTGAAAGTTGAAACGGGTAAGGAAATGAAAAATCAAAAAGATCAACTGGAAATGTCACTAGTATTATGAGGGGAGGGGACAAAAAAAATAAAAGTAGTCCAGTCATCGGCAAATACATCAGAGTGCTATGTACATCCTGACACAGGCTCTTTGGAAACAGTCCCACCAGCATTGCTTTCGGCTGCCCTTCCCGCCTCAGCAGCCTTCACCAGTTCAGCTGCCCCGGCCCTGGCAGCCATGCTGGAAGTACTGGGATGCGATGGGGAAACAAGGCTGGAGAACATTTAAGTTAACCCAAGTAAATGGGCTTCCCCCCAAGTCAGTTCCTCCCCTGGTGACCACGCAGAGGAGCAGGTTCCACCAGCAGCTCTCGGATCCCAAGCTCAGTAACCACAGCCACTAAGAGCCCGTTGCCACATAACACACCAGGCTGAACACAGTCATTTAGACCGAAACTTTGGGTGAGGAAGAATAGCAGTGGGTCTGGAGCTCTGGCATCCCTTTGAGTCTACCTAACAGAAAGCACCCACGCAGATCACTTAGGGAAGTGATCCAGAAAGGACCTGCTGAACTCCTTACACCATGGATTCCCAAGGCAACACAAGCTGGGAGAGTTAGTCTACAGCCTGTTCCTGCAGGAATTCAGACATAATCACAGAATCACACAGGGTTGGAAGGGACCTCTGGAGACCATCTAGTCCAACCCCCCTGCCAAAGCAGGTCCACCCAGAGCAGGCTGCACAGGAACATATCCAGGCAGGCTTTAAATGTCTCCAGAGGAGACTCCATCACCCTCAAAGTGAAGAAGTTTCTCCTTATGTTTAGGTGGAACTTCTTACATTGTGTTAGGCACGTTAGAGAAGTGGGGTGAGGGGTAGGATGAACGGGTTTGACTGTGGCAAGAGCCTGGTGTCAGCCACCACCTGTCTCAGGCACCAATGTCCCACCTCCCTCTGCTCATACCTTCGCCCAGTGCTGTGGGAAGCAACCACACCAGCGCCAAACAAACCGCCTCTGTTTACTTAGCTGGGGTGAATGAATAAAGAGGTTTGGCTTGGAAACTGCAGCGTCCCAGGACCAGGAAACTTCTACTTGAGTGCACTCACAAATCACAGCCCGGGCAGGTCTGGCCGATACAGCAGGTATTCACAGCAGCTTGCCTCACATGAGAAAAATTCAATGCATTGGAGTGTATTAAGAGACATTTCAGTTTCCACTTCGCCTTTAGCCTAGAGTCATAACTAACATCCTTGCAGAATATACTTTTGATACTTGTAAGAAAGAATAAATGCTAAAATACTTTTTCCTGTTCCCACTGATTTCTTTCAATTTAGGATTCGGGAGAAAAACAGCTTAAAACCATTTTGGGATCACTAATACATAAAAATACCCTTGCTGTAGGTAAATTCTGTGAGACAAAAATCAGTGGTGATTCATGAAAGAACTCTTTTAAAACAAAGAAAGAGCAGCTGAGTAGCTATTAACTCTTCAGATTTCCTCAACATCTTCAGTATTAAAATGCACTTGTTCCAGCCCTTCTCTGTCCCCATGCTCTGGGGGATACACACGTCAGCAGCATTAATACCACAGCACACTTGACACCAAAAAAAGTAATCTGCTTTTTTGTTAGGTTTTTTTTCTTTTTGTCCCCCCTTCTCTTTTAAACAAAGTATGGCAACAATTTGATAGCCTTGCAGTGCTTTGCCCTCCTGAACCCTGGCAATGACCCAGAGGATTTGCACTCTCCTGCTAATCAGAAGTCTGGCTGTGGCCATTTCCCATGACATAGCTGGAATTCTCCACAACTTGCCCTCTCAACTTCACTAGCCACACCATACTGAAACTATTTGCTGTATCCTTAGGCTGTCAGTCACAACACCCATCCCCAGACTCTGCTGCCGCAGCACAGGGGTGTCAGGGCTGCAAACCTGCCACACTTAGTAGTGACCCACAAACCTACCACACTTACTAGTGACCCGCAAACCTGCCACACTTACTAGTGACCCACAAACCTGCCACACTTACTAGTGACCCGCAATCAGGAGGAAAAACTCCCTGGGGGCAGAGGTTTCCCCCGCAGAGCTGCTGCTCTCACAGCCACAGCAGCAGGTTAAAACACAATTTAAAAGGAAACCAAACATTTTATTTTGAAACTTAAATATAAAAAAAACCCTCTGTATACATACTATAACAAAACTTTTAAATTTCTATCTCAAGTTAATAAACCTAAGGCCTGGTTCTTTTACTGTGAGGGTGGTGAGAGCCCGGCCCAGGTTGCCCAGAGAAGCTGTGGCTGCCCCATCCCTGGAAGGGTTCAAGGCCAGGTTGGACGGGGCTTTGAGCTGCCTGGTCTGGTGGCACATGTCCCTGTACAGAGCAGAGATTAGAACTAAATTATCTTTAAGGTCCCTTCCAACTCTAACCATTCTATGGCTCTATCCAACAGCCCAGCTGCCATTCCAGACTCACCTAACCTCTCACACATTGTCTTCAGTGGTGCATAAACATAGATCTGATTTATTTCATCCTTTACTATGAATATCAGGAACCATGGGAAAGATACAATCCAATTTCTCATCTGTGCATGTCTTTTTAGTATGCCATAAAAAGTGGGCAGTATTTGTAGATTTTAAGAAAATTACAACAAAAATTAAAGTCGTTTAGATCACTCATTCAGGTTTCACCATTTTAAAAGTTCACAGTGTTTAACCAAGAAGTTCCACCAAGGCAAGGCACAGCTAAACCCTTTGTTTCCTGTCTATGTACCAAGAAAGTATTCAAACATCAGCACTTGAGGAACAGGAATGATCACAATTCAGTCTCTTGAAAATTTACTTATTATTCAACAATTTAAGACAATTCAAATAGCCTGATTTTGCTAGTGATCCCATTAAAAACCAGAAGCAGCAATATTTAAGCCTATGAAAATTTTAATTCAAGAACTCCCAAGTACCTCAACAGTTAGGTATTTATATAATATCACTGTAATACAATGATTCCAAAGGAAATGGTATCACTATTGTAACACTTTTATGAAATCTACAATAGTGGGATTATTTACAATGTGTTTTGTCTGTCGCACTACACACTGTTTTCACTAAACGTTACATTTTCTTGAAAAACAGTCTGGATGTCCATACTAAGAAATTATTTCCAAGAACAACTCGGTATCAGCACAACGTGCAACATTAATAATGGAAAAAAGTAACTACTAAGAGGGTCAGTGAAAAATATGCATATATGCAACAACCATCACACAAAAATGTTTGGCTACCTAAAAAAATAAATAATAAATCACCAACTCTTAACACCAGTGCTATGTAACAGTAAACTAACCCACAATGTTCTTCAATTTAAAATGTCATCCAATTCCTTAGAACACAAGCTGTTTAATAACGCACTCCAACAACCAAAAAATTCCAATCAGGACACTGAGTCTTGCTCACCACATCCCAAAATTCTTTGCCCTTATCTGGTAACTCCTTGCCTTATAACATAATTAATATTTACCAACGTGACTTTAAAAATCAGTCCAAACACTCAACTGTCTAAGCAGCATAACCCAGTTTAGTTAATCTGCATGACACAAATGCTAGAATTTTGGAATATTTTTTGATGATTTTGTACACAAATGGATCCCACGTTAATTCTGTAAGAGATTTTTTTTGGGGGGAAATACCAATTACTTAAACAAAAATCTTTTAACGTAGACGTTTAAGTAAAAATATGTAATTCAGTAACCGGATTAATCCGAGTAACTGAAGTTGAGCCTTTCTGGAAGCACTACCATGAAGCCATTCCCTTTAGTACCAGATGAATTGCTAATTGTGCAAGAAATAGTGATTTATTTCCCCCTTAGCTGGAGTTTCACCGCAAGTTTCAAAATATGCATGCTGGAAATAACGTGTTTCTCTCCAAAACACCAAGGAATACATTTTATATTTTTAAGTAAGCACATACTATATTAAAGACAACAGACTCAACAATATTTGTCTCCACAGGATCATCCCATCCCAGCTCTGCCACTTAACACCATCTCATTTTATATATTGTTTGGGCCTATTTGAATTCGCTCATCTTTTATTTCACTTACCAATCCCACTCGTGACATGGACATAAATTATTTTGTAGTAGCTTAAAACATGTCTGAAAATCAGCGTAGCCCAGTGGACATTAAGATAACATCTTCTTTTAACCATCCTTTTAAAATACTTGGGATTTTTATGTAATTTAAATATCCTGCTGACACTGTAGTAACATTACCTTAGAGGCTGTTTGGAAATAAATTTGAACATTAAATCCAGATCATCAGATTAAGATCAGAAAGAGAACAACTACATTTCTGTAGCTACAACCCGAAACTAAGTTAACATCATTTAAATTCAAAGGCTATGTTCTTGGATACTGTGAGGTTGAGACCAATTTGCCCTTCTTTCAAATTTTACCATTAGATACATACACAAAAATGCCACAGAGCAGATTGAAAATTGTGGCAGATTCAATAAAGTGTGTTCTGAAAAAACATACAAACAACTGTTCTGTTTTCGATAACAAAAATCCAAATCTATTTGAAAAACTGCATACTCACATTATTAATACAGCCATGAGTCAGGAACCAAAGGGGGGCTGGTAGCCAACTTGCAGCTGCCATCTTCACTGCAAGACCCTACAAGCTCTGTGAGCGCTGCCAACCCCAAACGTCCTTCTGGGGATCTCACGGCTTTTCCTCCTGCTCAAGGCAGGAAAACAGGGGTCCTCCACCAAACAACCTAGAAATGCCTGTCCCCATAGGAACACTTCCAGCATCCACACCAAGTCCACTCTGAAAAGGCTCTCAGAAAGGATAACTCTGAGCACATGATATGAGCCATCTATAATATACTCCCCTTTTTTCTTTTTTTTATTTTTAGGAGAAACTGGGCAGCACCCATGTGCATAACTTACCTAATAATCCTAGCAGCCTACTACACAAGTCTTTTACAAGAGTTTTAAGCAGAGCAGAATGGGGTCACATCCAGGAAAAAGATAGAGCAAATAACTTTCTCCCATAATGACATAAAATGTAAAAATACCAAACACTAAGAAGCATCCTATCTCTGAAAAGGATACCAAAGCCAACATTACAAACAGATCTGAACAGCACAATTTAGGGCAGGAGATAACTAAAAATTACTTTCTTTAGCAGCAGTTCATCGATTCTGGCTCCTGCTGATTTTCCAATTTTGTGGGAGTTGAGAACCCTCATCTC
>JAHREE010000334.1:529244-547857 GCA_033628505.1 Tringa tobata | reverse complement strand
GAAAAAGAGTAACAAGCAGTGAAGAAAAATAATTCCCGTCAAGCAATTGAAATACCAGTTTTGAAGATAAAATAGTGAAAAACCTGAGGCCAATAAAAAGGAAACATTGTTTTCTTTTGAAGTTCACCACCAACTTGGGCAAGGGGCACATTGCATTCCCCAGGCTTATGGGAAATTTGTTTCCTGTTGTGCAAGGGATAAAAATACCGTTATTGCAATGGTCCCTCTGGAACATGTAATTACTGATAGGTATGAATTACAATTTATCAAAATACTTGACAAATGTTGCCCTGAAAGTCAAAACTAAACAGCCTGTCTGAGCAATGTTAGCCGAATTCTCTTCTCATGATAGGAAGGAGTGGTAGAAATGGAAACACTGTACCACGCACACACGTTTCCCAGGCCCATAACTGATGCCAAAAAAGAGCTCTGGAGATTGGCTAGCTAATAACTCCTTCAGGTGGGTGCCTCCTGGGGCAATAGTCCTGCTCAGACATGGATGTGCCACTACGTCCTCGCAACAAACCCATGTAAAATGACGTTGCCAGATTGATGCATTTCATTGCGGCCAATGTTATAGCAATGCAAAATCCTGCAATTGGAATTTCAAGTGTAGTTGTTGGCAGTCACAGAAGTACTTAATACAGCAGAAGAAATATGAGGCCTCTAGAGTCAAGGAAGGGAAGTCGTTTAAGTGAAGTACCTCCTACAGACCAACAAGTGCCCAGATCAAATAACACCAAGATCAGACATCAGAACAGCTGCCACTTCTGGAGAAAAAGCTCAAGTGCTAACAAAAACTCAGCACAATATCCCCTCAGCTCTGCTCCCAATAAGGTATGAGGTCAATTGAGTGATTATTGGGAAAAAGTAGGAAAGGATGGTATGAGTACAAGTGACTCAAGAAAAAAAGCAAAAAATCTCATTTCAATACTTCCAAAGATACAGTTACCATGGGCACACACTAGTTGTAGAAAAATCAGTTTAGGGCTTGGAGACTGTTCTATTGCACTCAGCAACTCCTTCAGCACCAGCAGTACAGAAACCAGGCTGAGGCAGGACCGACCTGGTGATAGTTATCAGCACTAACACAATAGGGACTTCTACTAACCTGATAGTGTGGTAGGAAACAAGATTATTCTCTCAACAAAAGAAATCAACTGTATAAGCATAACATTTGGTTTCATATTGAATGCCTTATTATTCAATATTTCTCTCCCTCACAGTTCATTAAGCATTGGCATTGCATCTTGCATATAAAGCACTCAAAACATTAAACTTAGCATTCCTTCGTATATCAACAGGAAGGAAGTAAATCCATATCAGCTGTTTCCTAAAGCAAATCTTTCATAGATATATCTCTAGTAACAGCCCATCAGGGAGTTTAACTGAGCAAAGCAAAAGACAGGTACTTAATTCCAAACATGCTTTGTTCGATTTTCTCTATAGTATTTGCATTTTCATTGTGGAAAATCTCAAACTTCAACAGTGGCAATTACTGTACATTTGAATAATCTCACTAATTTCCAAAGCATTATGTAAGGGAAACATATTAACAATCAGCTCATGGACTTTTTATAACACAAGGTGTTACAAGCCTTTGTTTTCAGTATGTTACACCATGTTAAGAAATAAAAGCAGCTCAAAAGGCACACCATGTATGACATCCTTCTCTTTGTCAGAAGGGTAAGAAGATAATAAACCGCCCTTGCCAATCTATTCTTGTAGCACCATAACATTTAATGACTTGCACGAGTTATTTTAATTTTGTTTCATAAATAGTTTCTACTCTTGTAAGTTTTACAACAGGGACATGAAACCACATCAGACTCTAGATCAAATACCTCCTGGTTGAGCTCCACGGTGACCCTTTCTGACAGGCACACATACGCCTCAGGCTACAATCCCACTGCTTCTCTCAACCCATTTGAATCATAATGAAATCCTGCATCATTTATGACTGTATTTCAAAAGTAACCGTAGTGCATTTAAAAGTAATAGCAGTATTCATTTTGGTGACCTTTAAGTGTCTGAAATACTTCAAACAGACATGCCCTATTACCTCTGCGAAACATATTGAAAAGTTCCAGAAAGCCTAACTTAAGCTTCCCATTCTACACGTTACAGATTTCAAGAATAAAACCAAATGAGAACTAAAACAAAGCAGTGCTTGGTCTTGCATCATTTTACCCAAAAAAACCTTAATTCTCAGGGCGCTTGGAATCGCCAATAAGTCTCTGCAGGTAAAGCTGCTGTGAAACAGCAAACAGT
This sequence comes from Tringa tobata, assembly GCA_033628505.1. Classification (NCBI taxonomy): domain Eukaryota; kingdom Metazoa; phylum Chordata; class Aves; order Charadriiformes; family Scolopacidae; genus Tringa; species Tringa tobata. The sequence goes on along the minus strand of JAHREE010000334.1, from coordinate 545,586 downwards.
GGAGCTAAAGGCCAGAAAACGGGCCATGGAAAACGGCCTTTTGGTTTTGAAGTTGCTGATCAAAATCAAGCCTTTCCGTGCAGTGCTTATGATTTAACCCTCGTTAGTCCCTCTAGAACAATTACCATGTCCCGTTCCCACAATCCACGTGCACACCGAAGGAAACTCTCAAAATTTGCAACATATTGCCAAAGTATTTGAAAGGACTTTTACAAGACAAGTAATGTAAACTAATCCTTAACCTCAGGATGACAGCCTATTATGGAAAGCAATGAAAATATTTACATTATCATTACTATATTTCTCCTGTTACACAGATGAGATGCCTGTGCTTCAGGTCACCAGTTCAATCTGTTCAGCATTCACCTTGTATAAGGAAACAGCCTCAAATGTGAAAATAACCCTAAACGCTCCTAAGCTCCTGTTCACCAAAAAAATAAATTTATATTTATTGTGCATTTTCTCCTAGTTGCATTAATGAAAATTTACAAGTGAATTTGCCACTGCTCATTCTAACTGGGACCGGGACTCTGGCAGCTCTGGACCATTTAGAAAACCCAGCTTTCAGCAAAACACTTCTCAGCTCCTTTCGATGCCCAGTCAATGGGGAAAGTGAAAAAAACATTCACCCATGAATTAACCAATTAAGAAGAAACTTTTAAACCAGAAAAAGCAATATCCATATAGCAATAAATTATGTGCAAGTACCCCATGATGTGGTGACATTTGCAGACCAGCTCTAGTAGCAAGGCCAAAAAGCCATGTTAACAAAGCAAATGCAGTAAATGTGACTGATGAACTTAGAGTGTGCACAGTCACATTAAGAGGGTTATTTGGTTTCTAGAAGAGAAACTGCCTACAAGCACCCAGTCAGAAAACCTAGAGTATTAATATACTCACAGATATAACCTCACTATTCTCTGACCACATTCTACACAGCTATTTCATCCTCTGTTGCGTTAAACAAAAGCAGCCCATGGCTTCAAGAGCCATAGCCACCCTGCAGGGGCCACTAGCCACAATGCCCCCCAGCCTCGCCAGCCCCACAGCTCAAGCCGGAGGAACCAGAATACCATAGGGAGCTACAATGCTTGAACTGGTGTTAACAGAAGCAAAAGACCAAATTTCTGAAGAATAATGTAAGAAAATGGTAAACCAATAATGCCCACCCACAGCTACTGTATTTTGAGGACTCTCTAAGGGCTCTGCCATGTGAAAGCCATCACAAGAAGCAGCTGAGTCACTGTGTTGTTCCCCCCAGTTTTAACTTGTCACTCCAAACACCGCAGTTGAATCCTGTTAAAAAGGATATGTTTCAGAATTGGCAGAGCACACATGACCACCCTCAGAAACCATGTCTCCAACTTGGAGGCGATGACTAACCATGGAGCCCTGATCGAGTCGTCTGTGCTGCAACTCACTGAAACTCTGTGGAACTTCAGAAAAGCCAAATTTTGCTAAACATCTCCAGGATGTTCTCAAATATCCTGGTTGTGGAGAAAAGAATGAACTTTGATGGGAATTAATGTCTAATGGATTAAGTAACTACAAACTGAATTTTACTAATATTCACTTTTTGATACTAAGAAGAATTTTAAGAACCATCAGAAACTATTTACGACAGCCCTACTGATGTTAAGTCCTGGGCTGGACTTATTAAGTTTACAAGGCTACTATTGGCATTAGTAAAAAAAAGTGTTTTCCAGTTCAGGATTGTGTTGAGCAGGTAATAACAGAATCATTTCTAATATGTTATCTCCAAGACATGTGATTTGAAAGTAAAGTATGTTTGAGAGTGCTTTAAAAAACCCCTACATTCAAGAAGGCTGACACGCAGCAACATGGTTAAGGTTACCAAACAATTTAGCGGTAATTAATCTCACAAATTGGGAGCCTCCTGATTTCCCGAGCTGAACACCAACCAAAGAGCACATTGGCCTTCTAACAGCATCGGAAAAAATAGTGAAAATGCAAAGCAGTAGTTAGCCAGCTAATAGAGTAAACCAACTCATTTCCAAAGCAGACTTATGCTTAATCTGCATGTGTGGTATTTCTTCTGGAAATGTATAATCTTTTGCCACAAACTCCCTTGGATAGCTTAGTAATAAGATGACCTGATCACATAAGTTGGCAGTAGATCTCTTGTCAGAAGAAAGACGCCACTAAAACCCAGAAGTAATTTTCACAGAGAGCACCCTTTCTTCTCCAATCATGCCTATTCCCCTAAGAGGGGAAACAAGACTTCTGCACAGTACAATTTTAAATAACTAATTTCACGCAGGGGAAAAAGTAGCATCAAGGAGGGAGCCTTCTGGCTTTTTGACATGTCTTCATTTGTTTTCTACTCTCACAGTAATTAAAAAAAACTTCTTTTATTCATATTTTTAATTAATCTATCGCACTAATTTAGACAGGAAAAAATCCTTAGACTCCAAATACAACTGGTGTATTTGTATTGAAAAAAAATTGCTACATACATTATTTACAACCAGAGCCAAAAAGAAAATATAAAATGACTTCAGCTTGATAAATGGTGTAAATGTCATGCAGCTATCTGCAGCACAAGTCTCTGACCTAATGCACATCTTTCTCAAGCCAGAAGTGCACCCTAGAGACCAGCAAACACTTACTGTAATTATTTACTGTCTTCTAAAAAGACCTGCTGTGATCTATACACAGTAAAACTACAATTATTGGATGTGGATAAAAACCACAAAAACACACTGTTACAAGCCCATGCTATTTTGTCATGGCAACACCATAACTCAAACTCATATAACAATTGAATTGTCAGGATCCTGCTTTAATGTGAAATGATAATGGAGCTCCTAGTCAGCAATCTGTGAGATCTTTCTTTCTAGAAAAAGAACAAACAGAAAAACAAAGAGGACACTAAGAAAATTTATGAACTGGTTGCTTTTCCAAACACAGCTTCTGCTGACATCCACGCTAAAAGGCTCTGAATTTGACCAGGAGTCATGATTTGATACTTGCAGCTTGCTAAGGATCAGCCTGGAATAGAGGGTTTACCAGTAACAGTTCTAGTAAGGCTTTCAGCAGCAAATTCTTGGCAAATCATACCCATGTGAAACAACCTCCTCACTACAATAAACATCTTTGCTATAAATGCACTCAAAGGAAAGCAGACCTTGGTGAAATCTAATGCATACTACACTTGTCAAATTCAAACCAGGAGACACTGCCTCACCAGGCCAGCTTCTGGGTCCAGGCACAGTGTGCCATAGAACCACTTAGTATCACACAGAGAATCTAGAAGTTAAGGGCACCTTTATATTTACGTTTAACAAGGTCAGCTTCATAAGTAAAGCAGGAATTAAATAGTTCCAGCTACTCCTACTAGGAACTATCTAAAAAAACTGCTTACACAAAATCAAATATACACACTGCACAAACACTGAAACCATAAGGAAGCAGACAAATCAAGAAAAGAGATGGGAAATACCAATGTGTCAAAATAAAACTAAAAGCCAATATGATAAACAATTGAATTGACTACATAGGTTTTCAGTGTCTAATAAGTTTATCATTAAAATTGCTTTTAAGTACCCACATTCATGTAATAACACACATTTCTCAGCAGTATCTTTCAAAGCCTATGAAACAGGATAAACCATTATTTCAATGCAGTTTTAATGCAATTTTCATACCTAGCTCGAGGAGAAAAAATGAATTTATTGACGTCAGCAAAAATAAAACTTTGCCTGAAAAATCTTCAGAAGCATGTGGTACATTTTGTGTGTGTTTGTGTAGGCACACTTTAAGTATCTCACGGACCACAAGTGTACTTGGCCTTTAGTGAAAAGCAGATCCACTGTGATCATTTTATATACCATCTGTGCACATGAAAGAAACTCAGGATTGCAGCATGCACAAAGCTATGTTTACAAACTTTGCCAATAAATTTCACAAGTTGCTTTGGATATTAGATGATAATTATGTTGGGATCAAAACCTGGTTTTATAGCTGTTAAATTACATGTTTTGATTTATTATATTTTTTGGCGCATTTAATCTCTTGTACTAAGATTAATATTACCTCTTTCTTTATGGCTAGGTATTAGTAAATAGTATTTGACATTATACAAAAAAATATCTTTCTGGTTTCCATTTTGCAATTTATTAAAAGTGCCTTTTCCTTGATTCAGTTTTCTCATTAAAAGTGCCTGCAGTTTGAATTATTAGATACTTAATTATTTATCCCAGATAAAACATTTAATAAGCTTTAAAACCTAGGAAATCAAGGCAACAGAGCAATGGCAAATATTTCCAACTAAAGAATCCAATCAAGGGTTCATTCACCATCCAATTTAAACTTAGAATTCTTATCTAAACTAAAGCAAACAAAATCCACGAGTCTCTAAGCCACTCTTTCTAGAGGAAAAGGCTCGAAATCTTATGAGAAACTCGTTTTGTGGGACGTTTCACATTCCATCTAAAGTTTATTCCCTTATATATATTCCTGCTTCTAATATCAACCAGATGTGACAACGAAGTCTAAGCAGCGCTGTAAAAGATGCAAGTATATCCTGTAGCTCAGCAGTTGAGGAGAGGGTTGGAGAAAGGCAAAGGTATCTGGAGCCAAGTGATTAATTGAGGAAGCAGTTGCAATCTGAGAAGCATTCTAAATTGAATTTTATTAGTTATTAGAAAGCTGTCCCACACAATTCAAACAGCTCACGCATACGGAACAAGAGAAGAGCCCAACATCACTGAACAGGTTCTTTCTCTCGCTTTCCAAGCACAGCATTGACAGGAAAACTCCATGTTCTACATTTCAACTCCCAGCAGCAACAAGACTGAAGAGACTCTGCTGATACTGAACTACATGAAAAAGCTTGATCCTTTGGGAAACTCACCAGCAGATTTCAACCCCGCTGACAGAGACTAAGAAAAGTCTTCACGTTTGCTTTGCAATATTGAACTGCTCCTGAAACATTGACAGCTCCTCCCTGAAACCTTCCAGTGCACAAAATTCCTGCATGTTTAAGCAGGTCAGTCACTCAATCTCCAAATAATATTAATTCTAATAAATGTATCCAACTTTCACACCATTGTCAAGTTATCAAACTTGAAATGTCACCTTTGTGGGCAGTACTGTATCTTTAAAAAATGGAATCTGGACCTTGATTACCAAAGTTGCCAAGCATTACTGTTGACTGCTCAGCTGCTGAAGAGAGCAGCTGTAAGAATCACTGCTGATTTCACCTGCCTTTGCCATGTAGGCAACACTATGAGCTCTTGGATTTCAATGAGTAAAATCAAACTTCCACTTTGAGTATACTACATGGCAATATTTAGTTCTTAAAATTTTGGATCACTGGAGCTGAAGCAAGCTTAACAATTCTTACTCAGTTTTGGACTTCATACTTTAACTGGATTATAACTATTAGAAAATAATAAAATAATTGACTCACAGCTTCGTAGCTCAGAGTCAACAGTTTGAAAATACGGCAGCAGAAATAATATACATATACTATGGAAAATAAAAATTAAGGTCAATATTATATATATTTTTTAATATTTAATTCACTCATCAAATTCCACAGAATTTACATCACCCATGTATCAGCCCCTCGTATCAATTTTTGCTTCACTTCTTTTATTCCCTTTCATCACTTCCTCAACTATGCTTTCTTCCCGAAAGGCCGGGTCAGAGGAGCTGCAGGAGAGGAATGCAGGCACCATGGCTCTTCACTGAAGCCCTTTACCCAAAAAGCCAGTTGTGAGCAGAAAACTGGCACTATTGGCTTTAAAATAAGTCATAACAGAAGTGAGAAAGAACAACTCTGAAATCTACCAGGGTCAAAGTAGGATCAAGACACTAACACACAAAAAAAATGAAAGTAACCTCCTTAGACACTTTTTTCCCCCCTCAAAGTATAAATATATGTGTGTGTATGTTTACAAATTCTATTACACAGCAAATTTCTTGTTCTTATCCCATCACCGAAAAACATACAACCAAACTGCATTTGGAACCACAACAGTTCACTTAGGTAAGATTAATTTACTTAAACTATTCACTATATTTATATAACACTTGCATCTTCAAAAGAAAAAGCAAGTTTCTGCTGACAAAGAGTGCTAAAGTGATCTATCTAAAGTCCTATTAAACAGTAAGCAAGACTTTGAAGGAACGTCAGTGAATAAAGACAAATATTTCAACAGCATCCGTTGGGAGGCATTACAGAATACAGCATTCAGTATTAATTAATCATTCTATTTCATGAAATTTTATTACAATATTTATATTCTAAACCCAAAATTATTATCCTTGCTGTTAAGGACTATAATGTATCATGATTACACGATCTACTAAAAAAGACACACTCTGGTATGGATAAGCCTCAGTCACTTTCAATTAGTTTCTTTGTGCAAGGCTCCTTCAGACAGATGCACGTAAGTCACCGACACACAACCTTCCCTCGACACCACAAATTACCAGAAAGTTCCTTTCAGCCTAACGACAGCCATGTACAACGCGGCCACTCACATCGGAAGCTTCAACCTGTTAAACTGGAATTTGTATTAGTGGATACTCAAAAACTCTACAAAAAATTTTTTAATCTTTAAAGCATCACCATTTCCTCAGACAACCAACCTACATGAAGCAACTCTTCTATTAAATAAATACCACTGGAAGCTTCTGGAGACCAGCTAATGGTATCTACAAGTCATCACCAGCTCACACTTCATACTCAAGAAGAGTTTCAAGATACAGAATTTCAAAAACACACAAAGAACATCAGGAAATACAACCAAGTCACTCGGCCCCAGCAAACCCATTGAGCAAATGTTTTCTAGTGCATTCAAGAGCTGTGACAAAGCTTGCAAAAACAAATCCAACAAAGATTTTTCAAGCACATTAAGCTTAAAAGGCAGCTAGAGTTTGTAATGATTTATATTTTTCATCTCCAGAACTATGTCTTTCATTTTTTGTACAGTTTTTCATTAGCAAGTTCACACATCAACAAAGTTGATTACAGAAATTCACTAAAACTAGCAGTATCACTCACTGCATAACACGGCAATGCCTCAATTTAGTGAAAAAGATAATTTTTAAAACTAAAAAAGTTATAATACTCTGTATTATGTCAACATGTTAATTTTTAAATAAGAGCATGCAATCTCTCTCTGTAGACATCTAGACTATACTGGATATGGAAGTTGACATTTTTCATGGTTTCTACAACTCTACAGAGAGTTGAAAACAATTCACCTTGCAGTCATCATGGTGAATGCGTGAGGAACAGAAATTTTGTGTGGTTTCTCTTCCCTGTGATATTTATGCTCTGCTGAATTATGACTACACACATGCAAACAACTCATCATCTTAAGAACCATTACTATCTAGCAGTTCCAATATCACAAAAATTAAACCTCTCGCCACAGTCAAAACACAAACATGCAGATCTGTACCATACAGAACATACAGTAGAAACATAAATCAGATTATACTTACAGTCTAGTTAACTTCTGTGTGTTCTGAAAAAGCAGCTCTGGAAGAACTTGCAGTTTATTCTTGTTCAGACGCCTAAACAGTTACAATTAGAATAAAAAAAAAAATTAGATTATCTTCAAATTTAAGAAGCTTATTCTCTTATGCATAATAGACGGAGCTCCCATTGTATCAAACCTCATGCTAGGAACTCAGCATAGAACACATGATGTACGTTAGTCATACACAAGCCAAACAGAGAATGCCATCTGTAGACCCACCTGCTTCAGGTAGGGAGTCAAGTGACAGTCACCAGAAAGTTGGAGTGTTTTAATCTGGATAAGTACACATATATTTTCTTAAATTTTCCCCTGAATGCTTAATAAGAGTGAATCTCATGGCCCCCATGGTCAGCTTTCACTGCTCAAGGAATAGTTACTAGGAGATATCTGGATTTTCTCTCCCCTTCTAAAAAGATAGGCACAGTAAGTTAAGTAACTTTGCCAACCAAGATGATTTCCAGATTAGCTATTATTTCCACAGTAAACATATAAGATTTAATAATTTTTTTGCCTTTTTTAAAAGAATGTTCTCTTAAAATTTCACTTCGAAAATATGAGCACTGTTGTAGAACATATGAAGACACAGGTGACCAGACAACTCTATGGTGATTTGAAACAGAATTCTAATCTTTAAGATTTTTCTAGAAACAACTTAGGGAACGGCCTGATGTTTTTATATATATAAACATGTTTATATATAAGTCCACTTGACCCGCTCACTGTTAAAGTTTGACACTGATGACCACAACTTCTCAATTGTAAGAGATTAACTAAATTCCTCCAGCCTAGTAGCTAGAAAAAGCACAAGCTTCCTCCCCTTCGTGAAACACAACAGCTCTGCACAAACTAAAAACAGTTCTACTTAAAAGAAACAGCCTTTTTCTGCAAGCCTTTTCCTGTTGTCTGTCAATGAGAACAGTCGCTTGGTTTCACAATCCTAATGAATGTTATTTACATAATGAAGTTGACCTAAACTAATTACATACAACTCTACTATTCTAAATAGGAAATTATCTTCTCATATATAAGCTTATATTTATGCCTCCTTTGCTCCTACTCTACCTTGAAAGTTACCTTGGATAACAGATGTATTTTTGCTAGAGTTTTGATCTCAGAAGACACCTGGAACTTTTAGAAACCTACTGATACTTAGCACCCAGTATCTGGTTTCCAGTTTTCTTGCACACACCAAATAATTTCACTATCAGAACTCAAGAATTTTTTGGAATCGAAAGGCCTTCCTCAGAGATCAAACTCCCATTGTGGGATTTTCACATGGCTACCATATGAACGTGTCTTGCAAGATAAAGGGGTGACAGGGGAGAGGGGAATATTTACTCTTCTTTCTGACACCTAGAAGAGATCAAAGGCTGCATTTGCAAGCTTGCTTACAGAGCCGAAGCATTACACATTAGGTATGCCTCATGCTAACCAAAGCAGATGCAAAAATTGGTTATTTCACAGCACTTCTACTGACTACCCATTACATTTCTGAGATAAATGAACAAACCAGTAAACTAAACACTAAGAACACGAGAGATACTAAGCACCAGTTTGCATTTGGGTAAGTCCATGGGAAGACTGTAAACTGGATTCCTTCACACATGCAAAATGTCACACTTTTAAGGCAAATTAAACTTAATCTTGTTTAAGTTAAGGTTGATGGTAATGTGCTACTTAATCGTCATCAAATTCATATTTTCAGTTAAGCATATTTATATTCTCCAACAGTTGATCTACATAGCAGGATGAAATATGATGAAAAAAAATTACTTATGATAATACAGGTCTTCACACCTTTCACTTCCATGTTCATTCATTAAGACCATCACTAGTACTTGAAACATACTAAGTATGTTGAACTTATTTATTGATCAGAATGAAAAAGACTGCTAGTGAAATGCATCAGTTCCATACAGCTGTCTGATTTAATCACTGTATCTGATAATTTCAGCTCTCACAATGTACATGCAATTATCCACTGTCAATGTGAAGTCAACGGATTTCTCTCAAAATAATGTCCAAGGAATACACTTTAAGAATACTCTTATCTGTAGTTGCAAGGATTTCCCAAATGCTGAGTTTCTGCTTATTAAGCCACAGAAGCTAAGCAAAAGCAGCTTCCTTTTCTAGAATAAGGAATTCCACACCAACAAGTACACAAGCAAATGTATGTAGTAACAAAAAATTGTATTTTTCAGGTTAGAAAATTTGTAATCTGAGAAGTCAAACATGTACAACTTGCAGTGATATAACCAACTTCTTAAAAGAAAAAAGCTAATATAGAATAAATTTCCCTAACTTATTATCAAATTCATCCAGAAGATCAAATATGTTAAATGATTTCCTATTTGTATGGGCCACCACTACACTATGTGTGATGGATAAAGGACCAAGTTCTCAGTTGCCATTTTAAATTGTCCTAAGCATTTTAAGATTTCATCCTGACATAGCCTTAGTATTGATTCTCTTTCAAACATCATATCAATATTGGGGGTGGGACTAGAGGACCTCTAAAGGTCCTTTCCAACCCAAATTATTTGATGATTCTATGAGATGAAGTCCACACAAGAATGCTTTGGAAAAGCTCACACTGTGACCTACTGTTCACAGCACTAAACATTTCATAGTGGTCTACAGTTATTTCATATTTTTAACATTATATTGCTATAGATGAAGTGTTGGTCTTTTTACACTCCAGCAGTAAGCGAGCCAAATCCATCTATCAAGACCAATAACTTGATGACATTTTTCCTTTGCCTCACCTCATGTAAGCTTGATTTTCAAAATAAACCCTCAGCAGGTTAGTGGTGCTGCACTGTACTGCATGTGGTACCATTCCCAATACACCATGAGTGCACAGTGCTGCTCCCCCAGCCAGTGCTGGCAGCTGGTAAGCCAAGGCCACGTTAGTAAACCAGAACTAAGCCAATTTGAGGTAAACATTTGATAAATCCATGGCTACTGATGTCTTGATTCAAGCTACGGAACTCTCCAAACATCACTTCAATCACTTCCTAAAATTTACTTTAAGTTGGAATTTCTGCCGAAAGTCATCCTATTCATCATTTGATTCTCAGGGGAACTCTGAGAATGAACAGAGTTTTGTTTCTCTTGAACATCATCTACTGTATTTAAGTACCTCCTACTGGAACAGTCATCTACGACTAGATCACCTCATGGAAATTTAGACCTACTTGATGTAGGATACATTTAGCATGCTTATATTTATGACATGCCAGAACACCACCAATAGCCTAGGAAAAATTCCAATTACACTTTTTACTCTCTTCCTGGGCTTCAGAGAAAGGCCATTAAGAAAGTTCTCAATACAGCAGTATCAAAGTACCAGACAGGATGTTTTTAAATCCTATAAGAGACACAGAAGTGTTTAAGAATTACTTAATGAAAAGAGCAAATGTTCTGAATGCTCACTTAGGAGCACCATTTCCTCTGGTTTGACGGATAAGTGCCAAACAAGAATGAAATGTAGTGGAATAGTTCCTAAAATGCCATTTGACAAGCACTGCACTTTATCTCTCAGTAAGCTCTAGGACAAAGAGGGAAACTCCAAGAGCAAGGTGAGGCAAACGTTAGGAACCCCAGGGCAATCCTTCGGAATGGCAGCCTGGGGCAGGGCAAGCTCTGATGCAGCTGCTCCAAAAGACAACTTCCCAGCAGAGGCCAAACAATTTCAGCAGCCCCTTCACACACAGAACAACACGAAGAGCAGAACAGACACTTCCTACACTTGCCTAAGCCTGTTACCTATGAAAGCCTCTCACCATCATGTTACTGCCTGAATCTTGGCCTGGCAGGTGTTTAATTACAACAGTATTTCAGATTTTATAGCAAATACCTTGGAAAAGGTTTGAAGCCATGTATTACTTCAGTGAAATAAAAATGGTCTGCAAAAAGATCACAAACAAAATGAGCCAAAAACTTGTAAAATGATTTTGTGGACATTTTTCTTGTAACTGTACTGTATTAACAAATATAGCTATTTCTGATTGTTAATTGCTGACTTATTTAAAGCAGAAATAACATCAAGGTAAGACAGCTGGAAACTGGATTTGAGAGCCAAGCCATTTTTGCAACTGCAACTAACTACATGATGACATGTCGGTTTTGTGAATCTGAACAGAGCAGAAAGAAAGAAGAACATCATTTACATTTTCTCATGAGCAAAACCAGTCAAATTTTGATTGTGACACCAAACCCTCTGCATTGTTCACACTGGGAACACCACCTGGGACTCACGGTACACCGACTAAATCTCTGATCTGCCCTCTTCTCTCACATTAGAAACACATCCACCACGCAATCAGCACATGTGTGCACACAGAGCACCAGTCACCACACCAGTACTGAGGTACACCCAGAGGAAGGAAGGAAACTGGGGTGCTGAGCCAGACAAGATCTGGTCCAGGTTATTTGACCTAGGACTGTTGGATAAGAATGCAGCTGTTCAGTCACTAAAATATTTTGAACTGGAGGTTTTACAGCTAATAAGACCTGCAAAGTATTCCAGGAATTCAGAGTACTGGGCAGAATGATGCATAATCATCTAATGGCACTGAACAGATTAGCTCCAGTGCTGGATCAGAAGCAACCCTGGATGTGCACAGCATGGAGTCCAGACTAATAAAACCTCCTGGAAGCTGAAGATCTGTGCAGAGAGGCTCTCCAGGAGTCATATCAGCTCTAGCAATACCTGCATTGAGTCAAACTTATTAAGTCTGATTAGACACATGCTGACTGTACAGTGAACAAACCCCATACACTCCAACTCCCTCCATCTTCCAGATTACTTTAACCACTGCTATGCATGGGAAATGTAACTTTGCACATTCTGTTACGTTACCCTGCTCCTCCAGTCCCCATAAGTGAACCATAAAAGCTGACCAACCACCAGCTGTGCACAATAGTCCTCAACGAGTAAGCAATGAACCTCTAGGAGTCCGTATGTCACCTCCAAGGCAACCACATCAGACCACCACACTAGCACACTGTCCTCTCACTGGGCTCAAACCTATCTTCACCTGCGCTTCTCCTGGAAGATGTTCAGAAAGCTGTGAATGACAAAGGCTAAAATCCTGTATTTCTGTATGCAGGAAATCACTACAGAAGGGAACTGCTGTTTCTGCTGAACCTACTATAAATCCCTGGCACAACTTTTGTAACTGAATTTTTCAGTTTACTACGCAATCTTAGTCTCAGACATAAGCTTATGCAGAATTTAATTATGTTTGGATACAATACAGCTACGTCCTCTTAAAAACCCTGATATAGAACCAGACATATAAGTGGTTCAACTCTTAATCACCTTATACAGGACTACAGAGTTAAAACTTCAGTGTATGAAACGCCAGGGTATTGCAGGAGCACTTCAATAAAACGTCTAACATAATATATAATAATTATCATATCTATGCATAATATCTACCCATCACAATAGTTTTGATAGCTTTATATAATAAAACTTCAAACTTAGATGTGGCCATGAGTTTTTAATAAAAGAAGAGTAACTCTTCAACCCTGAAGACAGCAAAACATGTCACATTTATTTTTTAAGATACATACCTCAGGTTACCTGTTGACTATTATTCTGGATATTGCATGACATTATTTTCAAGGCAGATATAAAATGAGATAAACATGAAACAAAACAAATAGAGTAATAGGTGACCTCCAAGAGGATAACTAAATATACCTTGTAAAGAAACTGGTGAGCTGTGCACTGAGAAAGACCCATCTGCTGTTAAAAGCCTGGTTAAAAGGGCTACTTTTCTAAAACAGTATTAAACTACTTAATGGACAGAAAAAGAGACCTAAGTAGCTTGGACAGAAAAGCTGCAAAAGAGACCAAGCTGTCAGAAAACAAAGTAAAAAAAAAAAACTTTAAGAAATTAAAACCCAAGAGACTTGCCTATTCTCCCCCAAAGAGAGCCAGACTCTTCCCCGGCATCCTCAGGGACTGTATGTTGCAGCTCAACGTTTTTACAGGTGCTGGGCTGGGAGCTGGACCCGGGCACATCAACCCTACTATTTTTAATCCTTCCTCTGCTTTCTAACCTCTCAGCTCTACTTCACAGGATCAATCTGAATTTGTTGCTCAGCTAGTATTTACATCTGCCAAAGACTGCAAGACAAGTATCAACTGCAGTTGGGACTGGAAAGACCAAGAAGGTCACCACTGGAGGCAAAAAAGAACTTCTCTGAGGGCCCAAACTGTTCAGCATTCTCACAGGTGACCTCAAAAGTTGGAGGTGTAAGGGATAACAGAATTTGTTGGTGATATGAAAAGAAGGCTGATTAGAAGCTCTAGAAAGAATTAATGGTATTTAGTCCCCCAATGGCAAAATGTCATATATAATTAATCATAGGTAAAATTTAAACAGATATTGAAGGAACCAATATTTAAGTTCATGCATACAACAGCAGGCTGCAACCTGAAAAATTACTTCTCAGGAAGTAGACCCATGAAAACATCAACCTACTGCTCTGGAGCAATTCAAAAAGCAAGTGTTACAAATTATTAGAAGAGTAACAGATAACATTATTATTTCTCTATGTAAATATCCGTGGTGAATCCACATGTTGAAGACTGAAAAATTTTGGAATTTCTACCTCAAGAAGGACCCCATCAGGTTCAGAGGAAGATGGTGAGGATTATCAGTTACAGAACAGCTTCCCTATTGGAACAACTCAGTAGACAGAGACTGCACACATAGAAAACAGCAGAGGAAGAATATGCTAAAGGCCTGTACAACTATGAAGCAAGGGAAAGGGATAAAAACCAGTTGTAATACAAGAAAAAAACTTGGAAGTATCAAATGTTGTTGATGGTGGTAGTTTCAAAAAACAAATGGAGTTAATTTTCCCACACAACACGCAGTTAAATTCTGTAACAACTGATTGTATATAAATTGCTAGTTTATGCAGGTATAAGACAAACAATTAAGAAAAAACATTAAGTAACATTCATTACAAAGACCCAATTGATGATCCAAGTGATCTCTGTCACAACGTAATTTATACACTTGCTTTTCCTTCATTTAGTCTTCCTTAGAGAGTTTCAACTGGAGACATGATACTGGTTTACTCATAACCCTAGGTCTGACCTAGTGTGGCTGTCATCTGTTGGTACTTTTTTTTTTCTGTTCCACTTCATCAGGAAAGAATTTCAACTTCACACTAGAAATGGCAATTTATACTAAACAACAGAAATGTAGATTTTAAGTCTCTATTCAAAGCACTTCTGCAAAGCCTCTTTAGACTGTGAAGTGTGCGTGCTGCACAAGTTCAATGTGTTCCCAATGTTAGGCTTAAAAAGACTATTTGAACATCGAGGAATAAAAGAAAAGACTCGTAATTACAGTTGCAATCAAGAGATAGGTAGATGTGTACACAGAAACATCCATATATCTATGTATATATCTTTATGAACATTACCTTCCTTCTCATTTTATTTCATCCAAAGCCCTTGTGTCCCGACTCTGACACCCTCACATGCCTCCAAGTAAGCTCTTCTGCTCCTCCTAGTTAAAATGCGCGCGACTTCTGTTCTCATATAGCATAAATACATAAATGTCTACACTTCACAGCTTTATAGCTATACAAACTGCATTTTCCTGCTTTGTGATTCAGACAGACTCAATTGCAGATTTAGAGAATTTGTGACCTTTAAAAGTCACAAGAAGTAAACACGCAACATTGTCCTCCAGTGTATTACTGTTTCGTTTAGAGCAGTCACATACAGCATCACACTATTTCAGCAAAGGACAAACACTCCCTTCTCACCTCCTAAAAACATTTTGCTCGTATACATAACAAGTGCTGGTTTCTCCCCTTCCTCCTGCCCATGTGGGGGTCCCTATGTCCTGAAGGCAAAGGGACAGGGGGAAACAACTTCAATGTCAATCATGGACTATCAAGGGCCCTTAAAAAAACAATGGAGAAGTTATTAACTGTGAAATTCCTACCTTCCTGGCTCCAACCAGGCTAATAGTATTTCTTCCTCTGTCTGAAGCTGGGATAGGAGAGAAACTTAACTATTAAGATTCCCCTGACTATTAAAAAGCACCGTAAGAAATAACCTTGGAAAGAGACAATGCTACCCGCTTAAAGGTAGGAGATGTTTATCAGGACCATTCTATGAAATGAATAGAGGATAAGACCTACACCTTACAAGGGCAATTTTTACTTCTGTTATAGTTTTGGTTTATTCCTTTTCTGGATAACTTCTGGATGAGGAAAGAATCTCAATTTTGACAGGAAAATTTTCAATTTTTTTTCAGGCCAAGTTTTCCCAGAGGGGAAACTTTCTTTGGGGTACTGACTTCAGCTGCATCCCTCATGTTTACACACGGGAAAGGTCACATCCAGTTTGGGTACTGTTGTCTCATGGAGTCCCACTCAACGAGAAAATCAAATGGGAGCTAAACCTAATCTATATCACAGGCATGATCAGTAAAGATTGAAGAGAACAAGACACATATGGAAGCACAACTATAACATAGCAAAAAGTCAGCCAGCAATTTCCCAGGTCTTTACCCTTTCCACTGTGGGTAACAGTTTGTTTTACAGTTAAATGACTATTTTCTTATCTGCCACTTGAGCCACATGTATTAAAGCCTTTAACTTGCCCAACTTGCAATCATTCCCATCTTTTTTTCAAGAAGAATCTAACCAGATTCTTTGCTACTACTGAAAATTATGAAAAATAAAGCAATTTCAACAATCATGCAGCATAATTGCTCCTTACATGCAGAACATCACTTCAAGGCCTGTATTACTATTGGAAGATTTCAGAAAGTTCA
>JAHREE010000334.1:496536-524643 GCA_033628505.1 Tringa tobata | reverse complement strand
TGGGGAGCCCAGAACTGGACCCAGTGCTCCACACGGGGCCTCCCCAGGGCAGAGCAGAGGGGCAGGATGACCTCCCTCCACCTGCTGGTCACACTCTTCCTCATGTCACGCTCTTTCCAGAAGTCAGAAATAGCTGTGAATAATTAGCAAGAAAACTTGCAAGTAGAACTATTATTGCAATTTTTACCAGAAAAAACAAATCACTGTTCCTATTTGATGTGTGTTAATAAGTCGATACCAGCCCAGCTCACCGCGCCTCTCCATATATAGTAAAGAATGCTTCTGTGGCAACGTGCTACTCCTTCCTCCCTGGGGCAATATGCCAAGCAGAACTATTAGAAAAGGAAGACGAGCAGAATCATCTCCTGCCCGAAATCAAACTGGATGCATAACAAAGGATGCATCCTCCAAAGCCATCAGAATGAATATAAGGAAATAATTAAGCAGAACAAAGAGCACACTGTACACTTGACTTAAATTTGAGAACGAAAAAGCAGCTCTTGTTAACTGCTTTACTACAAGCCCGTGGGAATTACCTATCACTACTCATTCAAAGGACATTTTCTCCCTGGGAAGCCACAAGGCATAATCAGTCACAAAAATTCATTGTCATTAAAGAAGCTCTTATCTCAAAATTGAGCACACCCAATTTCTGTGATATTTACTCCTGATCCACTTCCAGTTTCCCGCAAGTTATCGAATGCAGGGGGGATGTCCGTTTTTTCCAAGTGCTTCAGTACCTGGCAGTTCCCATATTTCCCTTGTATTCTCAATACACTGCATCACACCCATCCCATTCAGAACTACCACAGACAAAAATTAAAATGTATACATAATATCCATAACACCGGCATGAATCCTAGAACTCTCTCTTCTTCCTGTTATCCTCATACTGTAACACGTTCAAGACAGAAAGATCTGGAGATCATCTCCAAGCAACTGAGAAGATAATACTGACATGAAGTTAATTATAAGCCATCATGAAATAGTCTGCTCTGTTCTATCTGGAAGGCTGCAGCTTCAGGTGAGCTCCAGTTCAGTGGACACAGTTAAAATGGAGTTGTGCCAGACAAAAAGCAAGACCAAGACTGCACAGGTCTGACCAATGACAAAAAGGCTTCAAAGACCTACATGGACATATATTCTCCAAGAAAGAACTAAAAGATGTTAAGTACTTCGAATTCATCATCAATGTTTCACTCCGGAACAGGATTATTTATAAAGATTGCTGTGCTTGACAGCATGAATTTCAGCCAGTAACACTTCTGGTGTTTCTAAGACAGCAAACAGTGTAATCCTTCTGATATGAGGAAGCTCAAAGAAGAAAAACCCTTTTGACAATTTTATTTAAACTAAACAAAGTTCATCCAAATTATTACAGACCAGTGATGCAGCAGTTCTTACCCAACAGTAACAGAGAACTTTAAGTATTTCTTACAGATCCTGAAAAAACGGCTGCTAAATCCTCAAGTGTTTTGCTTAAGCAAATACTCCCATAAATCTTCATCAAGTATATAAAACTGCTAAAATCAAACAAACAAGCCACAGAAAAGAATAATGTTTAAAGCCCCTGATGTAACGTTCAATGCTGATCGGCTATTCCAACTGAATTATGGTTACATTGTAGTGGAAGTGTGGTTATTCCATTTGCTTTGTAACCATCGCTTTCAGAAGATTAAGAACCCTGTGGTTACAGAACCTCCTGTCTACATAAATGAGACCCAAATTTGTTTTTCCATGAGTTCTTATGGGTCAGTGACCTACTATAAAAATGTTTTTGATTAAACCAGGCTCGTTTATTATCGTATTGTTAAAACAAACCTCTTTGTTTGGTAGCCCTGGTCAGATCTACTAATGCAAACCAAACCCCGGTCACTGGAGCATGCATCCTGCTTTCTTGCCGCTGCCCTTTGCCTCTCTTGCACTTCTCCCGTGTTTGGATTCCTCCTGTGCAGACCTATTGACAGAGCTGCTAATGGCTTCCTTCACAAAAGAGGTGCCAATTTTTTTTATTTTTTAAATGTTTACAAAAGAAATAAAAGGTTCACTCTTGCATCAGCAATAACAAAAAGAGTTTGGCTGCCCAGCAATGACCAAGTAACATGTAACTATATAATTACACACTACAGATGTAGTAAACTATGAAATCTATATAATAAACTATGAAATCTGAGGATATTAGTGCAATCTAAGAGTCCACAGTATGTAAACACGGTTATTGGGAACTATCATTTTCCCAAATGCATATACCCAATGAGAAGATACAGCCACTACACATCTACACATCTCCAAAAAAAAAAAAATTATTATAAGTGGTTTCTCGTAACTTCTTTATTCACTGAATAGTCCCCAAAGGACAAGAAAGTGACAGCTACTTTATCATTTTAAAAATTATTCCAACAGCAGTCCCAACAGCAGTCCCAAAAAATAAACCCAAAGAAACACAGTTCTTGTTTATCACTTGACTTACAGACAAGAGAGAGTAGAAGGGATTAATCTTGGAACTGATTTATCACTATTACAGGCTTAAGAAATTTTTTGCTGAATAAAGATGGTCCTGTAAATACAAATTTTTCAGGAAAGGCATAGACCTGTGTTAAGCAGCAGGTAGTGCAGAGGTCTCACAAATGATCATCAAAGCATACACTTGACCCTTTCCATCTGTTCTTGTGTGCACAAGATGTAGCCCATGCAAGGTGTTTATCAATAGCAGAAGGCAGAGAATGAAATTGGTACTGTTTAAGTAGGTTTGTGCCACTCACATCAACCACAGTTCCAAAAAAAAGTATCTTTCTGATGTGCAAGGACACACACATTACCAAATCTACTGCTGATAAATATGGAACAAGTTTTACCAAGTTGTTCATGGATTTCTTTCCTCAATTAATCTGCAACTACTTTTTCAATCCTGCAACTTCAAGCACAGCAATCACAGAATTTTGTGGCAAACTGACAGTTTGCCGTATTTTTAATAGAATAATCGAAATGGATAAGGCTGACAGATTTGAATAGAAGCTGAAGTTAAATGTTTTAAAATCAGGAAAAAAAACCCAATGTTGAGATCCAAATTGCAGATGCTTCTCCTCCGAGGTAATATCACAATCAGAGCACATGAGAGGGCTGAACACTACTGTTTTTCAGGTACGCAGTGCCCACAGAATGACAAAGTATGCTTCCAAAAAAGCCCCAAATACACTTTTTCACGTTAAAGTTCTCCTTATTCTAAGAGTTATGTTTCCAATGTTGTTTCTAAAAATTCTCTCACCTTTACACAATGTGGCTTAAACTACCTAATTACTTTGAAATAGAAATGTAGCCAGCTTTATTAAGACACTTAACCGGAGCCTGACTTTACGCATAAGCAAAATGCAGACTGGGTACCTCTCAGAATTACCAGCTTCAGCTTTTACAAGTTGTTTCATGCTTATTGTTTTTTTCCACCAGCCTTACTACACTAGTGATTTATACTAACACTTGAACCACTACATCTCCAAAAAAAACCTGAGTTCTACCTGTAGGTCCCTATTGACATGAGAAGATAAACACTAATTAATCCTGAGATACTAAGACATGGGCATTACAGAGACGTATATATATTGCATGCTCACTATGTTGTACAAATATATAATATCAACTTCTAGCCTTGAATCAAATATATATTCTCAGAATTTCAGTAGTTTGCCCCAAAACCACTTTCCATTTTGCCTTTCTGAAAAATAGCGTGAATTCTTTTGTTTCAAAGTTATAGCGATATCTCAGCCTTGTGGTACATCTTTTGAAGAAAATTCAGTAAGTTCTTATGGATAACTACTGAGCAAACCTGTGTGGCTACACCTTCTGTTACGCAAATCCATGGTTTTGAACATGCATTGTCCTGCCTCTACGCTTCAGACCACGCAGCTTTTCGGAGTTGCGAGAAGTTGCCCTGGCACCTGACGCGGCCAAACTGCTCCCTGATAGGAAGCTTTAATGCACCAAGACCACAGCAACACCAGTGCACACACTTGGGCTGCGCTCTAACAGTCCACAGCAAAAGATTCTCAAGGAAATGCTAAAACTAGAAGTTACACTAGTTATGACATCTACAAAAATCGAAACAAAATTCCTGTATTTTGGATTTCAAAAGTGTTAAGATGATCTTAATGCTTTGAGCACGCTTCATTTTGGGATGTGCATTTACTACTCACTACATATGAAAGATGATTTATCATTACTGGACACCATCATTCTACTATAGCCAAAACACATTAACATTTTCCTGAAAATTTAGTATAAATGACAGAGTACATTATTCCCCATACGCACTGGATATCTGCACGAAATAGGACATACTTGAGTATTTTCTTCGGCCCTTAACTGTCGTGAGAAGCGTGACTCTATATGGAAATCTATGTCCTGGAGACCTTATAGCATTCCTTTCCAACAAGAACAACTTTTTGGACTAATAGTCGTAAATTCCCCTTCCCCCACAACAACTGTATATTGACTGTATACTTGAATTGTGGGAAGAGCAGAGAGAGCTCTTTTAAAAAAAAAAAGAAATAAAATATTTCTTGACCATATCTAGTATGTCGTTTACACAAATGACTAACGTTTCTCTGAATTACTGGCAGTTAAGTAGTGTAAGAAAAATATATTTCAGTGAAATCTTCCAAAGTAGCCAGTGTATAGTATTGACAGATAAGTGAAGTATGTGAGCCATATCTTGGGAACATTTATTTTGGTTGTTTGAGCCAAGAACAGCATATAAAGCAGAATCAAAAGCAATACAAAATTAATGAGCTTCCTTCTTTCCTGCCAAGAATTAATAAAGGTGAGCTGTCAGCTTGAGCCAAGACGTGACTCAGTAAGATGTAGCACTTACATTCCTCCCCAATGATTTACTGAAGTCTACTATTCACACTCAAGCTGTCAATATCTGTTTTACTATTCTTTTATTTGGAGATAAACACACCTCATATATATATCAAGAACTACCATGTTCTTGTAACTGTTTTTGTCCTGTGTGACTCTAAATGTAAACTGAGGTGTCAACCCCACAGCTAAATGATCCACCATTAGCAGCTGGTATAGCAGCTTCCATGAGGAACTCATGAATAAAATATATCTCATTAATAAAATTTGTACCTATTATTTTAGGGAAGCTACTAATTTTGCCCCCCCTTTTTTTTAAGCAACTCTTATAAGAAACAGGGATTCCTTATCGGTGACTTGACAGCACTCTTTTCAAGTTAGACATTCAGTATAAGCTTCTTAGTGGGGTGAAGGGGAGCTGAGAATCCATTAAACGCCTCTGCTCTAGATGGAAAAAGAAGCAAAACTTTCTGAAGTGTCTCAACCCTCTCCATGAAAAGGACATTTGGATTAAAACTGCCCACGAAGCAGTTTTCTGGAAGGCTATTACAAGGGTGATGAGAGATGCAGTGGACTGGGTCTCAGCCACTCTGCTAACAGCGTTCACCTTTATCACGCGGGTGAGAGAGACAAATTCATACAAGTTGCTCTTCAAGAAGGAAAGGTCAAGGCTTGAGGTCTTCACTCATAGCTTAGCCAGACAAATGAGTCAAGCCAGTTCCAAAATGTTTGATCTGGCTGCAAATGACAGCTATGTTTAACTTATCTACCAGTAATTAGAAAGATTTAATGGAGAGCTCCAAAACTAGATTCAAAGAGGAGACCATCAGCTCCAAGAATGAGTCATAAACATCCATGTTTAAAGCAAAGGTGTTACCCAGCCCATGAGCACACAGAGACAACTCTTTTCCCTTGGAAGAAAGGAAAAAGATTGGTAAAGACTAGCTCTGATTTAACTACACACACAAGACAGCAGAGCTCTGTGCTAAGACACTGGCTGTGAGGGAACAGCAAATCACTCTGGTTTTACACTACATAAAAAGATGGCACAATTGTAAGAGATAACAGCACTCAGCCTGGCAAACTGCGTGGTGCAGCAAGCATGGTGGAATAATGAGAAAGCAGAAGTAATGATAGAGACCCATAAAGCCTGTAGTAATCCAAGCCCAGAAAAGAAACCCAAGAATCACCTCATGTGCAGATGACCGAAGAACTGCATGACACCCCAGGAAGATGCAATATATCCCTCTGATGAGTGCACACAGCCTCCACACACCAACACTTTGGGACTCAACTTTTTTTTCTTCATGTGGACAGTAGAAACCAAGACCTTTCGCTTGGCTTCTGCCACACAGGACAAACTAAGCTATCACAAGAGCTGTGTTTGTGTTCCTTTGGAACAGGTGTTCTCTGAGACTAAGACAAAAGGTAGAGATGGGGAGCACGATTTCCTGTACTCTGTTAAAAGAGGAACTCCTCCAGAGGAGGTACTCCTCCAGAGTACAAATGGCATAGAGAAAATTTAGTCTTCCTCTAGAATTCTGGTTGAGTCAGAAGCAGGATCAAACTGTGGAACTTCTTTTGTGCAATAAGGTGGTGAAGGAACTTAGAAAGCTGCTGTATGAGGGTGTTGCTGCTAGTCTATTGCTATCAGGGTCAGAAAATTATGCAGATGAAGTACTTAAAATAACACGGTCCTCACTAAAGCAGTAAAAACTACATAATAGCCACTTGAAGGAAAAGACTCGCACTCCAAAATAACACAGTTCTTGAAGTAATAAGGCTGTACCCTTTAAAATAAGGCTGTTTAGCCAAACAGTCACTCCAAATAAACTCATAATTTTCTCCATGTATTTTTCAGAGAAGTTGTCTGAAAGGGAAGCCTTGGGCCAACCCCACACTGGAGAGTAACTAGGAATGGACGTGACTCAGACCACAGCAGGAAGATTCTGCAGTACAGCATGCTCCTTCTCTACGATTGTCCCACTGGCATCCAGGAATAAACCCAATAGCAAGCCTTAGATACACCCAAAACATTGTAGCTCATCATGTTGGAATTCTCCATGTCACACACACACTCCTTTGAAAGGCAATGCTAAACTTTTCTAGAAAACTCAAGGTAAGAGACTGGTTTTTCAGATGTTAATTTGTGGGGTTTTTTTAAACTGGAATTATTTCTCAGAAGATATGGGTCAAACATTATTACCAATATCAATTAAATATTAACTGACATCATTAAATATTGCTTGAACCTGCAATCATCAGCCAATGCAGCCAGGAGCTTCGTATCACTAGCTCCCAGACACAGGTAGCACAAGAACCAAGTACTCATCTATTCTTCAAATCAGGAGAAGAACCCACCTGAAAGGGTCACAAACTGAATTTCAGGTTTTTATATTCTTTGCCAGCTCCTGCAAAGAGTGGTTAAGTTTACAACTGGTCTCTGTTAGAAACAGGTTTCTCCCATTTACAAAACATTACATGACTGACACACAGAGTATGAACTGGGATTAGACAGCACAGGTTCGTTTTACCCTACTGATGGTTGCAGCAGCAGTTCTGTCCAGAATTAATGATTAACTCAAGTGTTGACACGTGCTACGCCCAGTTCCTTGGAAATATATATGGGGGATGCTACCTACCATCTTCAGTACAAATGCAAAGAAATCCATTCCTCCCAAATGCACTGACACCACAGCTTCAAGACAGCTCTAGTGGCCCCAGTTTGCCGTTCACACCCCCCTTAGAGGGGAAATGCCAAGCCTAGAGCCCTGTCCCGGGATCAGGAGACTGGCAAAGGTTATGGTTCCTCACTCCTAAAGCACCACCTGGCTCCCAGGGAGTTCAGTAGCAAACCTGGTACAACACCAGGTCACGCATGGTAGTTTGAGAAGGAAGAGGGAAGTAGGCAAGTCATAAAATTGATTAAGTATCGGACTACAGCCCTAAATCTATTTTAGTGAGCCTTTGTTCTCCAGCATTTCCAGATAAGCATTTAAAGATCACCGATTTCCAATTAGATATGCCATAGGGAAACGGAGACACAAAACAATAAAGCTCTTTTCTGAAAGGTTACATTCAAACTGTCTCACATATTTACAAATCCATATGGCTTCATAAGTGTAGTGTAGGCAGTTCCAGAAAACCATCTAAACTGCACAGGCTGCAAACCTTCTATAAACACTATAGGTTTGTCCCTGCTGCCAAAGACTTGCAATAAGCTTTTGTTTACAACAGCAAAGAGCTGTCCAAAGCTTTTATTATTTTGCCCGCTACTCTGAAGCACTTAGCAATCTTTCCACTCAATATGTTAATTATGGAAGATGCTTTTTGTATTACATGATTTATTTAAAGCCTGTTCAATCTCAATTTATGAAATCCAGATTGTGAAGCATCACATAGCAATTTATTCTTCTCCTTAGCATCTTTGGTCACTATTAGCGATTTTACAGTACCCAAATGAATATCCTTTAATACCTTAATCAAGCATTTAGGAAGCTGCTTACAAAGACTCAATGCACAGTAGCATCTCTGCAGTTAAAGGTCAAATACAATTTCTACCTTGACCTCTCTCTTAGCACATGCAAAATCAACACTGTACACATATATGGTATGGTTAAAATCTGGATTTTAGCTCTTTTTTTAAAGCTAATTATTTCTCCCAACTTTAAGAAGATTTCATTTGGCCATGCTTATACATTTTTCCCCCCTCCTCTAAACAACAAAAACACATTTTAGTGTTTTCAGATGTTTAGATCTTTTAAGCTAGCTAAAGACACTAATTTGAGGAGAAAGAACCAGCCATCAGCCAAAGTCCAGTCTTTTGAAGATAATACAGCTACGTGACAATTTCTGGCAGTTGGCTGTGGAAAAGTCAGGATCAGTTGGTGTCTTATATCCTGCCTCATTTTTCAGAGAAACGTGTGACATACATCTGGCTCTGGAAGAAATTTCACTTCATCTTTTAGGACTACCAGTGCGCCTCTTTCTCCTTGATCCTCCTTGCATATGAAGTTTCAGTCATTCTACCTTAAAATCATACACAGTGTTGATAGCAAAGCATACAGCTGAAATGCTGTATCCAAAAAATAAAAATCCAGAATAAATTTGGTATAACACATTGTGCCAATATACCTCTGTGTTTGTATGGGCATACGCATGCTACTTCAAACCACAAAAAACAAAATCAGGAGAGAGGATCAAAGTTAGACCTTTTACAGTTAACTATTGGGAAAAAAATGCAGAAAGGAAATAGAAAAAAAAAGAATTACAGATTCTGAAACCTGCCATATACCAACCAGCATGGGAGGTGTTCTGAAATTGTTCCCCTGCTACTGGCAAGGAGGACAGACTATCAAAATTTACAACTGGCACTTTCACATTTCAGCAGAACATTTCCAGAGCTTCTTAGACGTAGGCATGTATCTGCCCTGCAAAGTCTATCCTTCAACATCAGTTAGCAGCATTTTTTGGAAAGCAGCACTTGGGAGCCAAGGGCAAGGTGACAGCTAGAGAAGTCTTTCCAGCACCTCAGACACACAAGTCCCATGGACACATGGGCTCTACAAGTTCCACAGTTTCTTCACCTCAAACTACGTGGCACAAGAGCGCTGCTCCTACTCTGCTTGAGGCTCAACACTGCAACAAGCAGAAGGTAGTAAGCTGTATACATGATTTTATGTTTATTTTAAAGTTGACTTTTTATGGTCAGCCACCTCACCACTAATCTTTATGTTTTGGAATAAAACTATAGAAACTGGAAAAAAACCCACTAAAAATATTTCTCATTTTCCACTATGGTGAGTACCACTGGATGTTCTCAAGAACTCTGAATCTTAGGACTCAGCAGAACAACTTACACTAAAACCACTGAATTTTGCTAAGAGGCAATGGTAAAAATTCCTGCATATTTGGAAAGCTGAGTAAAAATATGGCAAATAGTAAGTGACTTCTACCTTCCACATCACTTCATTTCTCAACTTTGTACTGTCTGTCATTTTGAAATACCTTGCATTACAGGCTGCCTTCAACTGATGTTGCCAGATTTTATTAAGCAAAAACACAATTTTGACAATATCCTCCTGCCCTATACCTACGTAATACCTTCAGATGCTCCATTGGTATTGTGAGCACTAGTCTCCCACCAAAAAAAATACTATAATTAAAAATTAAAACAGAGTAAAATCCAAATAACCAGAGAACCGTCATTATGGTGTTTTTGGCAGCAGTAACTAACAGCTCTACAGACATTTTATTTATAATTTACTTAGACTTCTGCGGGACATTTCAAAGAAAATTCTGGTAATTTACTCAGTTAATAATGATGGATTTGCTTCAATAGGCAGACAAGTGAAAATATAGTGAGCTAAAATAATATTCACCTAAGGTTATGCCCTGTGAATGATTACCATGGGGCGGGGAGTGGAACAATACACTTCCATAGTTACTTTGAATGAAAGACCTTTCTATACGATATTTTGCCAGGAACAGAAATTACTCCTGTTTTTTAGAGTCTGACCCAATGCAGCTGCTTTGTTGAAAAAGTTAATGATTACTTTTGCATCCACTTCAATAGATCAAAAAAGAAAGTTATTCCAAAATCGAAGCAATATAAGCAATTTTTATTTGTTATTTGAAAGAAATTAAATGGAATAGAGCCAGGTTTTTTTTAAATTCAACCATCATACTTTCTTCATTAACATTTTGCAATGTTTGACAATACTTAATAAAATAGCTTTAATATTACCTAAAATGTTGCAATTTAGCCTTTATAAGTTACGCCAAACTTTCCACAGTTCATTCTCCAAAGCCCACTGACTCATAGCAAAAAAATCAGATTTATAGTTTTGTCCTAAAAATGATTTAAGCTAAAATACCAAAGTGTTGCAAGTTTCCAGGCCTCCCTTTCATACTACATTCATTTAGGAAATATTTTAATGACAGGCAATCCTAAAAGAGAAGCAGAGATGCAGTATGTTTAACAGGCCAAGTAAAGAGTTCACACAGGAAAAAAAAGTAATACTTTCAAACAACACATACTTAGACCCTATTAAAGGTATCGTATTTCCTAACTTCTGGTTTCACAAAATACATTTTTTTCATTTGCTATCAGAGGAGGCTCTACAGAAAAACAACGCATTAAGACGACACTCGAGTATCATTTCTGGTTACTAATAGCCAGCCCTTCTCCCAGATTTTTTTCAAAGCTCATTTCATAGTTCAACTCGATCTATCTTTATTTGGATAGAGATATGAGAAAGATACAGATATACATACACAGAGATTTTTTTTAATATATATATACACACACAGATATATATATGTATAAAATGAGTTTAAAACTAGGACTTATTAAGTTAGGATACTGACTCTCAAAGGTGAGTTATAAAGTGAACAAAATTTTCTATAGTGTCAGGCTACGCTTAGTTTGGGAGAATAAAGGTGGTTATTTTTTCCGCCCCAAGAAACATGAAATAAAGCAGCTACGGCAAAACTTTAGTCCTGGAAGTGCTTTCGAATTGAAAATATGTACTAGGAACTGAAAAAATAGGGTATAAATGGAATTTAAAACTGATCTCCCTTATAGCCATAAATGGAGCTTTGTAATTCAAGACAAATATCCTGACTACATTCATTTTAAAAGTTCAATGCGCTAGTTAAACAACATAAATGCAAATCTAATCCTGAAATCATCTGAAACAGTTTTAGTACAGCATATGGTCAATAATCCAGACTTGAACAATTGCTAGTGGGAAATGGAAAGCTGCTTTAGAAAATATCAATTAGAAAATACCAAATCCTATAACAAATGCCTTGCAGATAACTGAGTTCACAACAAAGCATAAAAACCTTCTCCATTTACCAAACAGGCATTGCAAACGAGCATGCAATTTTGTTCTAGTCACCTGCCTTTAACAAATAATAATTCCCAGAAATATTTCAGGATTAGAGAGAATTTGTTCTGCTCCCATCATAAGCAAAATGACAAGCAGCTTCATGATAACGCTAATCAGTGCATCCAGCCAAGAGCAGCAAGTGGATATAGCACTACTTTTGTAATTTTTCATATTTACATTTACACTTGTATTCAACTTTAAAAAAAAACAAAAACATTAATTGATGTCCAAGGCAGAGAAAATTTAGAGTCTTTTCTCTATTAAGTCCAGCATGATACCCTGGAATCCACTGATATTAGTGGCATTACACAACTGTAAAGGAAATTAAGCTGATCAGAAAATTAAGTTTAAAGGCAGTTTTAGAAATACCGTAGTTCTCAAATGAGACAATTGCAACTTCCATTGCATAGAGATACATATATAAAAATATATATAATATAGTGAAATTATTATAAACAAATCTTTCTTCAACTACATATCAATTTTAAGAGTTGTCCAAATAATGCTGTTTTGGTAATGTTGTTAAGATTCTGGTGTCACCGACAGTTCTGTTTGCTTGGCAAGCAACTGTACACACTATCTCAAGTATTAGCTATCATGCAATATGAATTCAACTGGGTTTAAGAACATACTTTAATTTAGGCAAGTACCCATCTTTCTCTTTTTCTTCAAGGACATTAATCTTCTAATAATGAAATACTATGAAAGACCATTAACAATTAGGTAGAAAACCTGTAGATTTTCTATAGGTATATAAATATAGATACTTACAGCCGTTCAAGTTGTTTTAGATCCTGAAACGCTCCACGTTCTATCACACTAATTTGATTTTCTTCCAAGTGTCTGCAATTCCAGAAATACCAGTTAATTTTAAGACAACAGAATAAAAGAGCTTCCCCACTTCTCTTCACACATGCTACAAATTGCTTTTCAGAGAAGTACCAAGTTATAATTAGAGATTATTTTAAAAATCTGGACAGAACAGCACGGTTCTTATCTTGGTCACCAACAGGAAAACAATTCAAAAATTGGCTCCTGACTGCCAGATCTGGTAAACATTTTTGTTCCTCAACTTTTAAAATCATAACAGAAAGGTGTTGGTCTGGAGGCTGATTGTTACATCCTTAGTATATTACTCTTTATGGAAATAACTGGTTCCTTACAGCCCATAGCAGGAACCTGCTCAATGTCAACATATTTTTTGTCCAGCCTTTATCTATTTCAGGCTTGCCCCAGAGTGAACCATTTGTAAGCAACATGAAGAGGTTCAATCCCTCCAGAAAGAGGGCCACAGCAGCTGTGACAACTATACAGCGTCCCACTGTACAAGAGGCTGCAAGAGCCTAAGAAGTCCCAGTTTTCCACCGTGTCTGCCCCTGCCTGTCTTCAAGCCCTGAGGAACCTCTGGGCTCAGCCCCGCGAGGATGCTCTGGGCTGTTCAAGCGGATGGATGGCAGGGAGAAGACAGACAGCACCGGAGCGTTCCACAGCTAAGGCCACATACAAAGATCAAAACGTGACATTAAGAAAACCCAAACACGAGACCCATAAAGGAATGTTCCTAAAAGGAAGGGGAGAAAAAACTGCATAAGGAAAGGGAAAAAATATGAAGTTATAAGGAACAAAAGGAAAAGGTGCACTAAGGAATATCTTGCAATTATGTTGTCAGCTTGAGACTGGAAGCTTTTTCCTGCTGTATTGTTCTACCAATTTCTGGATCGTTTCCAAATCACTCATTTGTTGTCCTCATTCTGATGTCTGAAAACAGGACTAGACTACCTTTCTAGGAACTCTGGAACAGATGTCATGTTTCTGCGCTTCACGCTATACCCCCATCACACATGGGGGAAAACAGAAGAAAAAAATAAAAGGGTATCAGTAACATACAATAGCCAGATTATGAAAAGAGAGTAAGAGAAAGAAAAAAAAAATAAGAAATATCCATAGGACTTTAGAGAGCAAAAGTGCACAAAAAAAACCCCAAACCCATAAACACATACCAGATACAACAGGAACATGCAGAATAGGGAAATACGCAACAGTGAACCACAATAGGAATGTTAGCAGACAATGAAATGGCATGTCTTGGGTTTCAGATGGTCAGCATGTATTGGAAGACAAAACCAATACAAAGACATAAGCATTTTTAATAGGCGTATTCTGGTTTTATTGCTAAGCTCTTGTGTGGCAAACACCACACAACACAAAGACTGAACGACCACGTTACAGAAACCTGTAATGAACTCAGAGCAAAGAACTCACGTAAAGATGGCAGTTGCATATTTTGCTTATTGTCAAGGATATTCAGAATATGTGACTGCAGCTGCATCAGGCAATGTCTAACACCATAAAAAACCAACCAAACCAGAACAACTACCGACACTAGTGATAATCTAGTACATGTATTTTAATAGACTTCCAATAGACTGTATTGACAGTTGGGATGGGAGCCAAGGAAATCTAAATGACTCCACTGCTGGAGATGTGAGAAACACTACAAGAACGAAAAGTCTTCCAAAAGATTTGAAACATTTTCTTAGTATATGACAACTTGTTCAAAAGCATTAAGGTAGTAGTAGAAAAGACTTGTCTTTTCATTGGCAGGATTCAATGAATTCATTGATTGAATTATCACTAAACAACTGTAACAGTTAAACAGTTGCAGTTTTAAGGACTTATTTCAGAAGATAGTCAAAGCCATACATTGATTGCAGAGGGCAATCTTCAGAATTACAGAAAGGAATTTTCAGGGGGTGATGGCAAGAACACTTGTGTTTCTTAACTTCTGATAGCTTTTTCTTTCAGAAGAAGGGTCAGAGTGGTAATACCAACTCGCCTCTGGCAGTGCTGGGACCAGCTCCAGATCAGGTTTCTATTTTGTTTACTAAAACTTGGAATTAAGCGCTATAGTTCAGTAAAATATTGCTAGTGAACTAGATGGCACACACACAGACAACGTATGGGATTGGTACTTGATAAACAGAACTAGATAACAATTTTATTTTTTTTAAAGTAATATCAGAAATTTGAACTTTATCCACTGGTTTCCATTAACATAAATACCCTTCATGTTTCAGAAATGTTTTCAATAGAAAAATCTCAGTCACTGCTTTTGAACATACAGATCCACACACATGTATATGATCTCCCGGATAACACAGCAATGTTTCTCACCGAGTGCCCAAATACAAGCTCAGTGAATGCAGAAACCAAGTCACTTTAAATGGGAGCTCCAGAAACACTAGCAACAAGAGCTCAGCCTCTCTCATCTGTCATCTTTGTTTTCCCCTCTCACACATGCCCAAGTATTTAAAGCTATATATTTGATTTTACATTTTAAAAACCGCAACAATTAATTTTAACAAAGCAAATACCAGATTCCCACAGTATTTCTAGCAGAGGCACCAATACCTCTGTCTGCCTCTATGCTGATGCGAAGGGTGTTTAAACTACTTGAGGTAATTCAGTTACTGCTAGAGAAATTTCAAGGGGAAAACCAGACTCACTTCAAACAGCTTCAAAATTTTTAACTTGTTCTTTTAACCCAAGATTATAAAATTAAGTGTTTCATATAAGAAAGTGTTCCAGTTGCCTGGTTTAAAAGAATACTAATAACTGAATAATGCACAGAAATTACTAGAATTTGATCTCTAGAATTATGGACATTCTTAGTGCTAGCACCCTTAAATAGTACTGTAAAGAAAGAAAAGTTTTGTGTTATACTCACAAGACACGGAGATTCTTTAGTCCTGTGAAGTCCGTCTTCGTGATTCTTGTGATATTGTTTTTTTCTAGATCACTGCAGAGGAAAAAGAACCCAGAATTCAGACACTAACATTCAAAATTCCCTTAGCATACAGAATCTCCATCACTGGAGCATCTATCAGCTTCTCAAATCATATGAACTAATGTTTCCATTAAAATCTCAAAAAACAAATCATCAATCCTAATTTTGCCTCCTCCTCTGAGTACGTTGCTCTCATACAAGAAGTTTCTTCCACATTTATTTGTTGTATTGGTGTTTATTGTATGCTTCTTTCCCCCTCAAGACTGCAATCTAAATATACTCAAGGCCCAATGGGTATAATACAGCTAAAACAGCGTACTCTGCCCCAAAATAAAGATCAAAATCTGGGGTTATTCTAAACCCAAATCTAGCCTGCTGCAGAAACTTCAGTTACACAGAGCTTAAGAAGAGAAAAACTTTATTTACTGACTCCTAAGTGTAGTCCGACCCAGATGATTGCAAGATTTGCAAAATTATAGAACAGCTTATGGTTTAGGTTTTTTTTCCAAGTATCCTAATTGGGCAGCCTCCTCATCCCAGCTTTTTGGAAACACTGGTTTTCAGAAGAATCTGTTAATCACAGTGACCCATTTCCCATGTGCGTTCACCCGTGGCCAATTCCTACCTTCTGTCTTTAAAGTCCCAATCTCTTAACACCTCTGTTATGCACCGACACATATTCCTCATGTGGTCACATACCAAGTATTACCTCCTGCACTCTGCTTCAGTTTGTGCTAATTTATGCTCTGGATTCTAAATTAATAAGTAACTGGCACCTTTTCCAAAACAGGGAAAACCCACTTTAACCAGATCTCGAGCTGCCCACTTTTCTGCAGGTTTTCTTCGGAGTGAACACACCAAGATTACAGAAGAAATGCATGTCTAAATTTATGTCTTAATAGAATAGACATTAAAATATAACACTCTAGTTTGAGACAAATTATATTTAATTCAAACTTGAATCAAATGAAAACTAAAGGAATTTATAAACTAATTCTTCTTGCAAGACTGATCCTATACTTCAGGATATCTCTCAGTACACTAACTTTAGAGTTTTAGAGCCTTTAGAGTCACAACTAACCATGAATAACTCCTTTTTTTCCCCTAACTTGAAAGACTCTTTCTTCCATTTCATTTCAAAAGACCATACCAAATACTTGCTGGTGCTATATGTCCCCATATTGCTGTTTTCTCTTCTCTAGACTTGCCCCCTAGTTGTGACCCCTGAAGTTCCCTGGATTGAGCAGGTCCCCTTGTTTTGGGGTTTGGGTTTTTTTGTTTTGGTTTGGTTTGGTTTTTTTTCCTGTCCATACCTGACCTACTGCTAACCAACAGAGACAGGACAAACAGCTAGGCTTTCTTCCCGGTTGCCAGCCATACTTATTTTAGCATATTAAACAATATGTAGCAAACTTACAATTAATAAAGACAGATATACTCTCCATCATGTCACCACAAATTCATTCTGATTATCTGTTTCCTAGATACAAGAAGCCTTCTATGAAAAATAAATCTTCTAATATTGAAGTAAACTTTTTTCTTTAAGTCACTTTTAATGTCTACCAAAAGCTGCTTAACACAAAAATACAAGCCTTTGGGGTAAGAGTTTTCATGCCAAAAAAGCATTCAGAATTTTTCTAAAGATCACAAAACCGTAAACAACACATTCTGACAAATTTTGTTTTCTATTGCCATCAAATAAAAACAATCTAATACAGAAAATTAGCCATGAGGCTAGACCTTCATTTTTTAAAAGAGCATATGAAATCAAAAATCCACAGCAGGGAGTAGAGGCTTCTCCTATGCAATTACTTTTTACTATAGTTCCTGCTTTCATGTGCACTATGATACATCTCTCTTGTGCTTAGAAGCTTCAATTTCTCTCCCTTTTCTAGTAAAACTCAATGACAAGACGGTATTATTTTTAAGTACATTTGGCAATCATCTCACACCTGCACAAACCTTGACCCTGAAATAATTTCCGAAAATCAGATGGGTGTTCTGAAGTGCTGTGTCAAGTTGATTATTTCTCTAGGTACAAAAAGGAATTCCAGGAAGGAGCAGAAGCCAGAACTTCCAGGAATGCCTTGACTATCACCTTTATATTCTGAAAAATGCTGCCTAGATGGCTGTCTAGGATGGCCTTTAAGTGCCTAGCAAGCAATACTGCAAACAAAATGCAAAAGCTCGTCAAGTGTTGAGAAGAGTTTAAGCATTTATAATTATTCATATACCACCCTACAGGGGGAAAAAGTGCTCCTGGCTGGTAAAATTTGCAGTAATTTTCTGTAATACAGGCAGTTCCATACAAGCCTTCCAGTACGGCTGCTACTTAAGTCAGTCTTTATTCACCTCACATGAGGTCCTATTAGCAGGATAGAACTAGTACTAAGAAATATGTGAGTGTTCAAGCATAAATGATTATTTCCTTTGAATCAAGATCATTTTTTTTCTGCCAATATGAAGTAATATTCTTCTAAGGCATTAAATAAAAAGCAATTGTCATGGTAACAAATTTCATTTTTCTAGTATGAACCACATTGTCAAATAAAGGCAGTTACATGTTGTGAAGCTTAAGCTTGGTAAAAGGTATGTCTTCAATATTCAGAGAAGAAACAGCACTGATTTTTTAGTATATCTACTAAATTCTCCAAATGCTTCTAACCATGATAATAAAGAGGGTTTTTTCCAATATAAACTCGATCCTGCACTTACCAAAAATGTAAGTATTTATATGAGTACAGGTAATTGTATTCATTCATCTGTGGAAATAACTTCATATTCATAAACACGCAAAATTGTTTTCTCACGTGTTCCCTAGATCTCAGATGCAAACAGATATGGAATTAAGCTTTCAATGTCATTTTAACATGCTGGTGCATTCACTTACTGGAATTGAAAAGCTAAAAAAAAAAAGACACAAAAAACACAAAACACCACAAGGAAGTAAACTCAATACAGTTTGAGCCACTCCATAGCTGAAGGCAGTCTGCAATGACAATGATTAAGCTCACTGTTCATATGCACAAAAACCCCGGCCTATATGTCTGCAGGATTTGTGCCAGGAATGAACCAGCTACAGCTAAAGATCTCCGTCTCTTCCACAGCAACCTGATTTGCCACAGACAGCAAGAAGAAAGAATAGATAAGGACTACTTTTAAAGAAACCCCCAAACCCTAAAATCCAGACCAATAATTCCATACACTGTCCGTAAGAGAATTTTTTTTACTGAATTCTACTTTTAAATAGAAGCCATATAAACTTAGAATACATAATAATTTTGCATTTCTTTTTCAAGTGTTTGCATCAGAGTGAATCTTTCTAAGGTATAAGCAACACCTTAACAAGACTCAAGCAGTATGAGAGACGCTGGAGCGCAGAAGTGTTTTATAATACTGAAACCTATTTCTGAAGGTTATTGACAAATGTCAAAATACTACTAATAAAACTCCTTAAGTCACAAAATGATTTAAAACCAGATAGAATAAGCTTCTAAGAGTTATTTTATGCATCTTAGCACAGGGCATACTTAAATAATAAGTTTCCTGTCAGGAAACCATTCTCTTTAGCACAGATGGGAACTTAAGATAATGATAAGGGGAAAAAAATTCCTACATTTCAGTTATATGAAGAGGACAAACAGTATCCTTGCTTGACTTATGTCAGCTATATTTAAAAAAGGTCCATTAAAGAAAAAACCACATAAAACAACTATAGGGCACTTCCATTGCGTGTACCAGCCATTCTCTTCCATTTGCCTTTATCCTGTTGATGGAATCGTGCTTTTCTTCAAGAATACCGTTGAATCACTGCCTACGTTTTTCAGATTTTCCAGCTTAATTTCCTCTTCTGTTCTCAGTTCAGTTCTTCCACCCTGGTGCATCATTAACTACTCACTGGTGCGCCAGTGTGACCTGATTACGAGCAGCATTGGTAAGAATTAAGTCCGAAGTAAGCAACACATAAATAGCTTGTGTTTTACTTGCATGTTGTTTCCCATCTGCTTTTCGTGTCATTCCTTTAGAAGTTTTCCCTTGACTGTGTCTCAGAAAAGGTTTAGCAAAGCACAGTATTAATCTGGTCAGAATTCTCCAAGGCAAATCAGAGTTTGCTAAGGAATATGGGTCAACACAGCGTCATTGGCCCCGCTTTTTGTCCATTTTGGTAAGACATTCTCAGCACAGTTTGATCAGCTTGAACAGTGTATGCAGAACTGCATTCCTGGCATATACATGGCAATCTCTCCACCACACCACCCCTACTGCCCAATCTGTGAGACCAATCCCACACATCAGCTCTATTCCTCTCTACTTTCAGCCCCAAGAACACTCCTGCTACTCAATATTCTTTCCCTGGTGAAGTCTTCAGCTCTCTATTCTGAAAGAGACTTTAACAATCCTTGATCAATACATATCTTGAGATTGCTTTTTCCTCTACTCCCGCAGATTGACACAGCCTATACTGTATACCTAATATCAATCATTCTATTAATCCCTTCTGACGGTTAGTATCTAAGTCAAACGCTTCCATTTCTGTAAGTAAAATTACTTAGACAATACCCTA
Organism: Tringa tobata; assembly: GCA_033628505.1. Classification (NCBI taxonomy): domain Eukaryota; kingdom Metazoa; phylum Chordata; class Aves; order Charadriiformes; family Scolopacidae; genus Tringa; species Tringa tobata. The sequence goes on along the minus strand of JAHREE010000334.1, from coordinate 504,542 downwards.
ACAGTAAGAGAACAATTCTTGATGAAGGTTACTTTCCTTAAACCATTTAGGATTTAATTGATAACCGCTGCCTCTGTCTGAAAAAGCAGTATTCACCTTCCGAGCACTTGCCTGTTTTCCAGCGTGCCCTCCCTCAAGGCTTATCTGCCTTTTGAAGAAAAGCAGACCAAAACCTTGATGAACTCCTATGTAACACTTCCTCCTCCTGTTCACAGTAGGTCTAACAGGGCTGCAAAGCAGCAGATTGCCACAGGTTACCCCATTAGTCAATTAAACTTTGTGACTGTGAAGTTACTGAACTAATGCAGACATTAGTGGTTTACAGCTGGTATTTGTGGGCAACATAATATTTTATGTTTCCTTTATAAAGTTTGGCAGCTGGTTATGGCCTCACTAGTGGGTTTCAACTACAAAAAGCTAAACCCTAACATCTAATCTTCGCTGGTTTTCAAGTTCATCAGCTTTCATCAGAACTGGTGGATGCAAACAGAGCTTTGAAGAGATCATCTGGGTCAAGGACGTGGAGAAAATTATACTGTAAAGGTGAATTTAATTTATATTTAACTTCAACAGATAACTACATGCAGATACATTTATTCTACATAAAATTGTTATTGTGGAGAATTCCTGCATTTTGTACTGTGTGGGCCAAGTGGATCTTAGATCTTACTCAACACATTTCTCCCACCCCAGACATACACACGCCCAGCGTGTCCCATTCAGATAATACTGTCCCACCATCTAAGAACATCTGAGAACACTCCATTAAAGAATACAGGTCTCTTCTGGTGCATCAGCAGCAAAGTTGATACCACTGACTTAAGAAGAAACTACTGTCATCTATACCAGCTTTAGTAAAGCTTTCGCATTTATGTTCCTTGTCAAACTATTTTTCTTTTTAGCATAGAACATGTTAGGGACAATGCAGGTGTAGTGGCAGCTTTAAGAAAACAGACATGGAAGGAATTATTTCAGTGGGAATATAAACATGAATTGGACTAGAATGGTACAAGGCATTATGAAAGTGACTTCAGATGAACTGTTAAAGGGAGCTTTACTCATAAACATGTCCTGCTATGTTCTAATAACAATTTAATTCAATACATATTTTGTAGATGTTGAAGACTGAGTCACACAATGTACACACTTATTACAAACAGGGATGCTTGGAGCAACTGGAGCAAATCCTGCTTCATAGCAAGAATTCCTCTGAATTGCTTCATCCTCCATTCTTCTCTAAAGACAATTCAGACTTTTAAATGTTTTAAAGCATCACCATTCTCTGGAGCATGCCATTATGCAGCTTCAAACAGCTTTAGGAGTACACAGCTTTCTCTATTGCATTACTTCAACTCCAGTTGATAATTACTCTGTTTCTCCACTCAACTCTTCCAAAACATCCAGACACTGTTCTCCTTCCCCACCCTCTTCCTTGGACCGTATAAAGTTTATAACTGGAGGACTAAATCCACTTGCCACTTACACTACGTGCTTCTGTCTTCTACATTCACATACCTTGGAAAATACACACACTCATCTCAGACAGCTCAGAGCCTGTACTTCTCCTATATACAAGATCAGAATTGAGTTTGACAACACATCTCCACCACAATAAACATTACAACTCTTACAAAAGAGCCAATAACAAAGGCAAAAGATGGTGAAGCCTTGCAAAAATCTTCAAATCAATAATTCAATACTTACATATACATAAAAAATCCTTATATAAAATTCAAATCCTTTTGTATACAAGGATGCAAAAAACTCAAAAAACGACAACTAAGTTGTAGCAAGTTCTTATTACTCAGATGTCATTTTGCTGCCTGCGGCACCCTCTATGCATTGTAGTCTCCAAGATAATCCAAAGTTTGGGCACTCATTGCAGTTGTGAGTCTTGAACATACCCAGGTGAGTCCCTGACTTAATTACCCAAAATTATAGTATTTTTTTTAAAATCAGCTGCCCATTTTAGAGCTAGCTCTGCTTGCATAGTTATGCTTTTCTAGGCACAGAGAATCCAAAGTCAAAAGCCCTATTAAAGTTTAAAAGGCAGCGGCATTCCTAACAACAAAACTGACAATCCAATTTTGTATCTCAGCCACAAACACAAGTCCTAGACAGGCAGTATTTGCAAAAAGTGATTAATCCACTCATCTTTAACTTAGGAAAACATTAGACATAACGAAAATACACACAAAGTGAAAATAACCTGCTATCTAAGGAGAAGGGAACCTAGAACACAAGTTGCAACTTTACTCAAGTCCTCAGATGTTTGTTCATTTATATTAATAAATAAAGAGTTCAATAAGAGCAGCGGAGAAAGTGCATACTGTATTTAAGAAAAATTAACTACCATACACATCAAAAGCCAGCTCTTACCCAAGTTACACAGCACTAGGGTTCTTTCCTGTCCAACTGCTTCATAAGTAAGGTTACTTCCAGTCATAGAACCTCAAACACAAAATTTAGTTTCTGTTCCTGCTGTGTTTTCAAAGTGGCTACCACATACCAGCTCAAAGCTATCCACATTAGGGACAAACAAATCAGCATAAAACCCAATACTCTGAAAAGAATCCTGATTAAACCAATACCCTGTGTGATCTACAGATAAGATGTGTTTGTCTTCATCTCATTTTTGGTGTTTTCCAACAAGGGATGCATAAAATTTGCATGCCACGTAGATCAATGTAGTTGGGAATTAATACAAGTCTCTCTTGCCCCCAACAACCAAACAGGTCAGGATCCACAGCACCATTTGGAACTCGCATCAAAACAAGCCTCAGCTAGGACAGAATTCATGAAACTTCCAAAAGTTCAGGAAGAGCAGAAGAAAAACAATTTTCCCAAAGTTTAAGAGCAACTGTTTTGAGGATGTAGCACACATTTTTTATTATGACTAATTTGTAATACATTCCAAAGAATTTTAAATGATAAATCAACTTGGCATTAACATTCAAAATATGGGAGATAAAATTCAAGTGATAACAATTGAATCCAGATTCCTGAATCTGAAGAGTTACTGATATTTGTCATTAGCCCAATTCCTCCAAATAACTCAAGCAGCACACATTCTTGGGAAACAAGGCTTTTATTGTTTTGCCATTACACTGCTAAAGGACTTTGTCCATCCAAACCACCTACTAGAATGACAGCTGAGTCATCCCTTTAAAATCTTCCTGTTGGATTTGTTTTCCCAGCCCCAAATCACTATGCAAGGTAACCATGAACACAAACACCACCTGAGCTGGAGGAAACATACATCTTCACAGGTAAGTTAACCATTTACTTGGCTACCTACTGCACTCGAGAGGCTTGAAGCCACAAGGGAATGCCTTTCTGATTTTTCTGAAAGCTATCTGCAGGGTTGGAGGCAAAAGGTTGAGTAAATCCTTCCTCCCTTTACAAGTGCTTTTGCTCTTAGTTTGGGAACACGCTAACAACCATAATCATTAAAAGGAGAAAAATTCAGTCCCATAAGCAATTGTATCTATAAAGTAGCTTTTGGCTACCCTTTAAAACAGATACTGTTTTATTATTTTTATCATTTTCCAGGATTTCTATTATGGAGTTATTTTGTCTTTAAGGGGTACAGACTGCCACTAGCCTCTTAGCCTTAAATGACTATAATTCCCTATGGAAAGTGCTTGGCAATTCTCTTATGCCTTCAATCCAAGAACTTCAAAGTTACTATGATAAACTACTCGATTATAACACTACCCTAAAACTCTCTGGCAGCACAATCTGCATATCTTCAGATTTAACATATTTCCATCTCAACTTCTGCAATACAGGAAATAAAGTTCTGGGACTGGATTTTATGAAATACACAAATTCCATTATTCCATTAGTTTCCAAATCACTTGGGAAAGTACGAGCATCACTTGTAAAGCAAAAGACAAAAACTTCAAAACCATGCTCAGCTGAAGTTTGGTTGCCTTTTTTTTTTTTTAAAGATGGTTCATTCAATGTCTATATAAGATTATTTCTTCGTAAAACAAACAGCTGACTTCACAAAGGAGGATGAGGGGTCTTTTTTAATTTTTTTTTACTGACTACTAGGAAGACTGATACTCTCTAAACATTTCACATCATCTAGTTAAATAGAAAAAACATTGTCCTCCATCTAAGAGAAGAGAAACCATGCAACAATTAGAGGTGGGGCACTGACTGACCAGGGACTTGCTTTGCAGAAAATGATCTTGGAGTCCTACTGGGCCACAAACCATCAGCCATTTGCCCTTGCAGCAGTGAAGGCCTTGACCAGACTGTACTAGCAAGAGTACAGGCAGAGAGGTTTAAGAATTTGGAAGGCTTGACTGATCTCTTGTATTCAGGATCAGTGACAGTTCATATGCAATACTGTACCCAGTTTCAGGCCCTTCAGCACAAGAGAGACATTGACAGATTGGAGAGAGTGAAGTAAAGGGCCACTGACACCATCAGAGAGCTGGAGCTTCTGACATACAGAGGCTGGGGCTTGATGGACTTAAATGAAAGGTTAAGGGGAAATCTTACTGCAGTCTATAACTACTTAGGTAGGAGAATATAGACCCCCTTTTCTGATCTGCAGTAAGGTCAAGTCATACGTGGAAGAACATTAGTAGAGAAGAAACAAGCCCTGCCACAACCACCAGCTCTTGAAGGGATTCAGAAGTATTTTGCATCACTTCAGTAACGAGTACTGTGCAGTGTGTTAACATCAGAATATTGGCATCCAGTAATTTTGATATTGCTTGCTATTCATGTTAAACCAGAATAACAATAAACTTACAATCCAACATCTAATGATTTTTGTTGTTTTTGTTGGATAGCACCACATGTATGACACTGGATAGTTTCAGTCTCCAGAATAATTTAAATAGTAATTAAATAGCCACACAATACCTGGAATGTACAAACTCCGTGCTGCAGTCTATCGTACTTTTGTAACACACCTACATGATACAGCTTTTTAATTAAAAAAAAATTAGATCATTCCTTCTGATTATGGAAGGCTTTCAGGTATGACTCAGACTGTTTTCCTTCTGTCTGAACAATGAGAAAACTGATCTTAGAGGTTAAGTGCCCTAATTTTGTGAATAAGCTATCCATTCTTGAGCCCATCACACTAGTGCTTGGTTAATAACCCACATTAAGCGTCCAAATGATCTGGAACTGCTTACAGGCAACACACTTCTGTCCTCATCCTTATAAAAATAAGAAAAATGACTTGGCAAACTATAGGTGTTAAAAAACACCAAGGAAAAAAATTACCTATTGCAACCTGTGCAGTGGCTGAATTGCCCATAGAGCAAATTGCTGGTGAAAGCTGTACCTGAGACCTGCAGAAAGCAGCACAAAGGACTCAGTAATTCAAGTACTCTGTTTCTTGCAAGGAAACACATTTGCCCCTGCCTGCAGGAACTCCTAACTACCATAGTTGGCAGATTTTATTATATTTATTGTATTATTTCATATATTATGAAACAAGCAGGAAGAGGTAATGTTTTTACACCATCACTGGAGTAACTAACATGGTGGGACCATTCTTGTAGTCATATGTATATTCTTTTCAATTCTTGATTTTATTTAATCATTCCTACTTAACTCCTATACCTGTATCTCATCTTTTATATCCAACATGCACCAGCTGGTTGTACAGACAGTAGGTGGTTCCGTCAGCCCAGTGCTATTCCAAAAACCAAGCAGTTCCACAGGGAGAAATCAGACAGTGCCAAATATTCTTTGGGCCGTATTTTCACTCAACTATAAAATGAACAATCTCATCAGGATATGAATAGAGCCATGCCTGCACTTCAGTCTTCTTCACTTTTGGACTTTAAAGGTTACCCAAATGAAATCACATTTGCTATCTCAAATAGGAATACCTTCTAAATCAACGTAAAATAACCCGTGATAACTGAACTTCAGAAAATCTTCTAAAAAATATAAGCATTCTTCAGCGTTAACATCATTACCTCAATTTATGGCAAATACTTATACTTCCCAAAATTTTAGTAATTTCTTCAGTGTGTTTAATGTTAATTGAGGCCTTCTAGAATAGAATACAATAACTAAAATGAGAAACAAGAATTGACAAAAATTATTTTTCCTGAGATTTTTTTTTGCCCTGACTCTTCTACACACTTGGGTTTGTCAGTTTTGTTCTTTTAATTCTGTACACAATCAATCACAACAGGCTCATTTGGGAAAAAAAAAAGAAAACCAACCAAAAAACCCTACTGTATGTAAACCTCAGCAAAATTCATATGGCTTTATTCCACAGAGACAATATCTGATGTTTGCATTTAAGTCTGCATTTCACTTAATTATGTGGTAGATGACTGAATATAATGCAGCAAAGAAACCCCTGTCTCTTTAGGTGCTCTTCACTAACACAATTTGATGTTTAGGACTTGAAATATTTCACAGCTACTTTTGACTGCTGTAATTCTTGATGACTTGGGAGAAAAGTTCTACCAACAAACAAATTTTAGTGAAGCCTGACATGAAAATCAAGCCTTGATTTCATCTCCTTGCTCACTTTTGACATGCACAGACTAGAAACTCTTCCCAGGAGATCTTTTCCTGGAAAGGTAAGAGAGGTCTTTGTTTGGGTTTGAGTTTTTTTTTGTTGTTGCTCACGATTTTTTTTTAATTTAACAAGCATCCAGTTTCACCAACTCTATCCCTTTCAAGAAGTACCACACTGAGTGTACATGTCTACTGTAGCCACTAAGGAGCTGATTAAGCCAAGAAGCTGCAGTAAAAGATGTAGGACAGTTTTAATATGCAAAATGAAATTTCAAAGTTGTGCATTCACTTAACCAAGTAGCATCCAGATTGTCAGCAATTGTCTTAACTCTCTAGCAGATGCCCACATTCCCTGTCCTCCAGCTTCTCATTCTCAACTATTGACTCACTGGATTGAAGTTGGATTTGTATCACAACATTTGCTAAATAAACAAAAAACTCAAAAAAAAGTTTTTCTAAACATGGCTTGGCAGACATATTTGGTGTTTCAAGTTACTGAAACTGCTCATGTTTAGAAAACCACTTTGCACTAAGTCTATTATATACCTAAGAACTACAAAAGAACATGCTTGTAAAATGTCTACTCTGTAAAATGAAGTTAACATTAACTGAAAATAATTAATTTTTAGCTTCCAAAAAACTTTATAAGCAATTAGCTGAATAACTTTCCAGGCCAAAAAACCCCACCAACCCTAGAGAACCAAACAACCCTCAGAAAGTCCATAAAACACTTGATTACTCCTTATCTTTTGCTGCCTTTTCGTATGTTATCTATTAAAACTCACGACTCCAAAGGATCATTGGGCTGTTTCTCATAATTTCACATTCTTATCTGAGAAACTTATATCCAGATGTGTTTTTGTCTCACTCTGAAGAGCCAGCCTTTGCCTTAAGGCTTTATTTCTCAATATCTTCTTCCACTTCTGGAAAACAAGTTTTCTTTGCTCACGAATTTTACTTCCGTGGTTTGTTTCACCACTTCATTCTCATCTCTAGCTTGGCTCGCTACTGCATTTATTTAGGCATTTCAGAAATGCACAATTGCTTCCCTGTACTATTTCCTTATAATGAGTTCTCTTTTTTGCTTCCCAACTGTATTCTCAAGACACCATCTGTAACCAGCTCTACCACTTCAAGAGGACGAGACAGGGCGCCTCTTCTCATGACTCTACAACTATTTCAGAGAAGCTTGTGACCCAGAAGTTCCCATCTCTCTAAGTGATGCTGTAACCACTACAAACCTCATCAAGCAAAGACGTTTCATCCAGGTTTCTCCAAAATCAGCATTTCAAAAAAATGTACTTATTATAATGCCTCCCCAGACTAAACAAAACCATCACACAGATGAAAAATAAATTTAGGGAAAATCCGTAAGTTAAGGTCCCATTAAAGTCCAGGGAAAATACAATTTATTACTAACAGGAAGACACAAGGCTGCCTTCAGTATGCAGCTTTTTCTTGCTAAAATTTATCAGTCATATTGAAAGAATACT
>JAHREE010000334.1:483231-493723 GCA_033628505.1 Tringa tobata | reverse complement strand
AAGACTAAGAAATAGTTCTCTATTAGTATGCACAAGAATGCACCTATGCCCCTGCTTTCAGCATATTATTTCCGTAATAGTTAAATGCTTATCTTTCGAAATATTTCATGAGACTGTTCATTCACATAGCCTTCCCCCCTCCACCCACCCACCTACTCCCCCCCTCTTCCCCCAGTCAAGCAGGCAACCTTGACAGAATCTAGCTCTTGGAAAAAAGAGTTTGGAGCCAGATATAAAAACCTGCATTTTATAGTGCTGTGATTTTGGAGATCAGAAGCTCAGATTCACTAATATGAAATTTATTACCATTTCTGTTATCATGCCTAGGAGCAATCCTACGATAGCTCAAGATTTCTTCGTGTTAAGTGTTATACAAACAAGGAAAACCCAAAGGGCTTTCAGCAAAGACAAAAAGAGCAAAGGGATGAAGACAAGCAGATGAAGTAGTACTGATCAGTTCAAGCAGGCATCGTTCTCAACTCTAAGATAGCCTAACTTGCATTACATGTATTTAACTGATATCATAAAATTACAGTAAATTTTGCTAAGTGACTTTTTTTTTAAATGAGAACAGTTGCTCTCAAGCAAGAGCATCAAAATTCAAGAAAAAAAATAAATTAATCTATCAGAAGTGGAGATCACCATCATCCCTGTTCCACCCCCCCTTCTACAAATGTGTTCACAGGCTGTTAAAATGGGTTACTGATCTCCAAATCATTAACTTCCAGAGCAGTTTATCCCTTCACTTACACAGAGCCCTGGTTGAAACAGAAGAACTGATCTCCCTGTGCAGACAGGAACGACTGTGAAGGTCCACAGAGAAAACACTCTGAAAAGTTACAGGTAACTGATTTGTTGTCTTCTTTTGTGTACTTGCCTGTATGTATAACCACCACATAATGTCACTACAGTATCCCCACACAACAAAAAATGGTTAAAGCCTCTTCAATTAAACTCCTAAACATAGCATCACCTGCTAAAAGCCTTGCACCTCAAGCCGGAATGAACACAGGTCTACAAGCAGCCAGTGAGGTATCAACATTAAGAACACTCCTCAGCACTGTCTGGACTCTAAATAAATTTTATAGGTGTTTGAGGGTCTTAGTAACCTGAAACTGCTTCCACAATTCTTCACCATGCATCTGGAGCTGGAAGGCAGTCGGTCACGCTCACCTCTCTATGCAGGAAGCAAAGGGTTCTCCTACGAAGTCACTCTGACATAAGAATCATTTCTGCAATAGTACTGCAAATTTTCAGGAAAGAATAGGTAAATGTGTGTTGGTGAGCAATACAAATTCTGAAATCAATTTAGAAGTAAGCCGCAGAGAGGTTTTGCAGACTGCTTGATGGAAAGTCAAGACACAAACAGCTTTAAAGCACTGGTTTTCTTCCTTATTTTAACTGAACTCATGTTTATTGGAAACATCTCTTCATCTGTGACAGAAAAGAAAAGAATATAGCCATTGGTTGCAATGATTTCCACCTGAGAGACAATTAAATTAAGGTCTCAGAAAAAGAAGAAACTCACAGATAGTAAAGGTAAAAACCTAATTAAAAGTTCCAGAAATCTATCAATCATAGGACTAAAAACATATATTGCAGCCAAACAGATGGTGTAAAACCGAAATACAGGGCAAATTTATTCTGACAGACCAGATTCAGTTGAGCGGGGAGAAAAAACCTGAAAATAACTGGCAGAGAGGTAAGAATCAGCCTCTTAAACCCTTTTTTCTACAGAGGTGGCCTTCAACTCATCTAAAATTTACTCTGAGTACAAGATCACAAACCTGTTCCCTTATGTAAATAGGTAGATCTGTCACATATTTAGTACCAATAGAAGAGACTGTCTGTTGCTTACAAGCCCGTTTCTCAATGGGGAAGAACAAGTTCTTGCCATTCCTGAAAGCCATTCAAGATCTTAAATGATACATCTGACTGGACAACATTGAAAACAGATTTGAAAATTGAGCATTATAGATCTCTGGAGAAAAGACTTTAAACTGAAACCAGAATAGCCTGGGCCATTATTACAACCAGAACATTACTAGAACCCAGCCCTTTCTTATCCTCAAACCTACTCGGAAACAAACAAGAGAGTCAAATTGATATAGCCTTAAATCAGCAAGCAAAATCTGATAATGAACATAAAAGGGATGAGAGTGACAACAGCAGCCCAAACCAAAATCCATATAATACTACAATAATGCACCTGAACCAACAAGAATTGATAGAAGGTCCCTGTCATCCAAGGAGCACAAAGGAGCCAAGAATAAGAGGCACGTTTTCAAAGACTTCACAAGAGGACAGGGCACAAGATTTACCTCTATCATGACAACATTTTCTGAATACCACTGCTGGTCTATACATCCCTCCAATAGGAACATACAGCCAAAAAAGTCACCTGAAGAAATCTTTGCCACACATTACTTCTAATCATTCTCTGTGACATCACCAACAGTATTTTTCCTCAAAAAGCAGGAACAAAAAATAAGCCAAACATAAAAAGAAGCTCCTTTAGGGTGCTGTGGAACTGCAAGGCAGAGAATGTGCATATCGATTCCTACAGCTGCCACCATCAGGCCCCCACCACAAAGTTGGCTCTACTTTTATCTATGACCTGGACGCACTGGAGGAGCATAGTTGCTCAGTCACACCTTCTCCCCAGCCATAGAAGATCGGCCACTGTTGAAAGGGGTTTCAATACTGAGCCACGGAAACTCTTTACCTGATGCAGTCTGTCTGTAGTCACAGAGCGCAAACAGGTGAAAGAACTAAGAGGTACTAGGTTACTTATGAAGAACATTCCACAACCTCTTCCTGAGGTTAACACAACATTTGAGATAATTCAGTAGTTGTAGTATTACAAGACACAGCAAAGCTTGCATCAAGACCAAAGTTCAGCAGTAGACCTGCACTTCGTGTAACGCATCTGAATGTTTCAGGTTGACTTAGAAAGGAAGAATCATCCCTTTAATCACAAAGGGTTTGCTACAGCGTAGTACCTCATAAGGCTGGAGGCACTTCTGAAGAAAAGGGAGGCTCCGGAACTTGCAAGTTCACAATAATTCTGAATTGGAAAGAGCTACTTACTTCAGTAACAAGACTTCGTAATGTTTTGTAGGTTCAAGTTTAGAGAGAGGCAAGTAAGGAAAAAAAAAAAAAGATAAAGGAAATCAAGAATTAATGAGGGGGGGGAGGGGGGGGGGGTGTGGGTGGATGATTTACTACTTAATTTGATGCTTAAAAAAATCCACAAATTAAATTATTTCATTTGCTTGAAGAATTAGTTGAGTGGTCAGCTACAGTCCTCAGCCAAAGGTGAAAGAGAGTTCAATCGAAAGTCAGCCTTCAGAAGTTTTATCTGAATATTACACCATCCATGGGAGGTACAATATGTGGAAAACAGCGCAATACAATTGTGGCTAGGACAGGACCCTGATGCGCTTCTACTTTGAACTTAAAGCAAAACAGTTTTTCATTAATTTCTAGTGAATCGAGTGTCAGCCAACATAACTACAGTATTACCCCACGGCTTCTACTCTCCATCTTTGTTCGGGAATAATTAAATCTTCTAATGAAGGAAAAATGGATCCCACTAGGCCATCACCAGACAAAAAGCTATTCATTTTAAAAGATCAACTGCAGCAACAGGCAGCCAAGGAAAATCAAGCTCTTTGGGCACCACAAGAACTATATATCAAGAGTTCTAGAAAAATTAAGCTTCGAGTCATTTGAGCTACTAGTTCCTGGGAGGGAACACATCCTGATTTACGTCTTCTGAACAGCTTCTCCAGTAAACAACCTCAAATCTTAACATGCAATGACTGAAACTTACTCACTGAATATGCTTATTAGAGTCAAGCTCTTTCTCCCTAACATCCTTTTAACTCCCCAAGAATCTTGTGAGATTTCTGTGGGAAAAGTGTTTTCTTTCTGCTCTGTCAAAGCTGAGGAATATTTTAGATACTCCTGAAATGCNAGTGTTTTCTTTCTGCTCTGTCAAAGCTGAGGAATATTTTAGATACTCCTGAAATGCAGACAACAAATCGTATCAGGTATCGATGTCCATGCAGGAGAGGTTATTTTTGTTTTCAACATTACTGGAAATGCTTGAACTTTAAAAAAAAAGTTTGGTAGTGACATTCCAGATTACTGATAGCTCTCACTATGAAGATCAAATGTCTTCATAGCAATCAACTTACAAATGACCAACAGGGTACAACACAAGGAATTCCATACAGCTTGCTGCATGAGTTTAGGAGCATTAGGATTTACTTATTCTTAGCCTCACAATCCATCTATACAGGTAAGCTAAGCTGACTTTGGCACACACTTCCCCAAACTCATGACACACACACAAATTAAAGGGGGGGAAAATGCAAAACTCCGCATCTATATTTTAGGACTTCCTGTAAATTGACAGCCATTCTTTAGAGGGACAACTTCACTTTCACCCGATTCTTTTGCATGAATCAATACTCAGCTGCAAAAGTAAGAATATGAAAAGAGTTAATAGTCTCAGAGCAACTCATTAAAAAATTCTGAAGTAGTCTGGTCCCTTTGATCTCAGAAACTCATCCAAATTTGTGCAAATACAGACAACATGGCAGTGGCCACTATTTGCTTCTGTAGCTACCAAATTACATAGCTAATTTCATCCTCCTTCCTGTTTCCATCACTTCAAAACAAGGTAGAAAATTTAATCGTGCAAGACTCTCATCCTACAGAAGCGCATGTCAATGTCCAGTGAAGCACGAGTAGTCAGCGTTAAGTTAGTAAAGGGAAGTACCCAATTTAAATTAAGCAATTCAGTCAAGTTCTCCCAGGACCAGTACCTCTGAGAGCAAGACCTTCAAAGCCAAAGCCATGTATTTATTGACACATGACTTAAGGAAAAAAAAAAAAAAACACACAACCTTCATGCAGGGTCTTGGATACTATTGCTAGGCAAACAAATGACTGGTAATCCCTAGTGGGAAGACTTCTAGAAAAACAGAATGGCAATGCAAGAGTAAGTATAATTATATTTGCATGTGTTTAACATCGCGTTCTGCAGCAATATGGAAGCATTCAAGACAGGAGCTTAGATTTAATTTGGAGACAAAATTGAGGAAGTTGAAGACTTATTACAAGCCAGTGCAACTTCAGCAGCTACATTCACCTAGGCCAAAAACACCATAATAATATATTTGTATAACAGAAACCCCAGACCACATGAAAACTCTAGAGTAAGCAGATGACTAAGCTTCTAAATTGCACCTAAATGTGGACACACTCAATTTAGCTACTCAGACAAAGCCCAGAACAGATTAGTCTTGCAAGCTTTATCAATTTAGCAAGGTAAAGAATCCTTCAAAGGCAAAACAAAACAACAATTAACACAGGAAAGCTATCAATTAAACAAGATTCTAAGCCACCAAGTATAAATTCATCAAGAACTCAAACGTGGCTTAAGTCTCCAAAGAACAGACATGGAGAGAACAAGACATGGCTGGAAGGAAAACACAAAGACTCAAGGCTTCATGTTTGAACAGAAAAGCATATACCGACCCAGAAGACTTCTGAGCAGCTTCTCCATATCACTTGTTCCTTTCAGAGCTGGAGAATACAACTGTCAAGCAGGTGGCTTTTATCTGCTCACTGCATTTACACATCATCTCAAATTGAACCTGACTATTAGCATTACTAAGTGTTATAAAAAGCCAATGTGAAATATTTTACATATATAGAACATGCTTCCACTGAAGAAAACTGGATAAATAATCACATATAAGAACTGAAGCACTGCTGCGCAAATTCTGATTGGGAGTCTGTGAAACAGTCCTAAGGAACTTTTCAGAAAAGTAAAAGATTCAAAATTTTCTTACAGATGCATTTAACTTCTGCTTCCTTTATTACCACAACACAGTTTATCAGTTGCATAGCTTAAATAAAAAAAAAAAAATAGATCACTGTGTCTACCCCCAGAAATTAACTATTAAATTTTTAGTTTTCTCCACAACACAAAAGAAGTATAAACTTTAATATTTTGGTAGGATGTTAAGTTACTTAGCAAATATGGAATGGATCACTGAATACTAACAGCAAACTAGAAGGTCAGCTGTATCACCCTGCTTATGTACAAGGCCCTCTGTGGAGCATCACATCTTGCAATTTGGGGAAAACTGTTAAACCCAATTTCATATCTCTCTCCTGTGAAAGATGATGCCTGTTCTGGAGGCTCCTTTGCTAGAACAAAGGGAAATGGAAGTTGCTCCTTGGAAGTGACAAATACCAGTTTCATCACTTATTTTCTCCAGACTGAATCATTTCTTATACAACATTCACCTCTTTTTAGCTCTTCACAAAACCTGAGCAAAAGCTTCCATCTATACCACACAATTAGAAGACTATCATGGAATGTAATAACAAGGTAAACCGCAAGACAAGCCTAATACTGCTTGCTATATTTGTAAAGCTACTATTAAAGTTGAATCTTTGAAAAAAAAGTTTAGGCTATTTTTACAACTGTTTCTGTGATAACTGGTTAATCTGTGAATTCCCTCCAAGACAGAAATCACAGGTACAACTGTTTACAAAAAAACTGCACCTTCAAAGCATTCAAAAAAATAAAAAAAGCAAGCATGCATCACATTTATGAAGAAGAATCAGTAATCAAAATACTGGCGATGCCTATTTCTTGGGATGTCACAAGAAGATCACTAGTTCTTTTAATAGAACTACTCAACAAGAAGATTTTCTTCCCCCTAAAGACATTTCCCATTTTTTCCTTAATGTTATATTTTCAGTTCTCCCTGGGTTTCATATTAACACAAATTTAAATAATATTTAACTTGGCTCCACTAGCCCAAACATTCTGTAACATTTGTACAAACATAACTAAAAGCTTAGTGGCAAAATATTTTAAGTGGTGCCATTAGATCTCTTATTAATTAAAGCAAGAAGTTTCCAACTTGAACAGGTATGTGGAATTTTTAGCTCAAAAGAATGCAGAAAGAAGTGAAGACCTTTTCATAGCATAAGGGTCTAAAAAGTCACATAGCGTGTGGCCATCAAGAAACGTGTTAAAGTTATTTTCCCAACATATAAACATGTCTCTGAGATTAAAAATATCTTTGTCATTTCAGATATAATCAATTTGGTTTTATTTACAAGTTAAACAAAGCAGTTAAAGACTACACATCAACCTAGTATTGTGTCATAAATAGTTACAGGTTATCGTGGACCACAGAGAAAAATGACTTACTCTGACACATCCAGTGCCTGACTGACATTTCACCTACAAGCAGAGTTTAGACTTGGGGAATATGAGGTCCTTTTCTCTCTCCTACTTACATAAGAAAATTCAAGTCAGTGCAATTAGTGGAAAACTAGATTTGAAAGAACTGATACAAGCTCTAAAACACAGCTGTAATCAAAAGACAGCAAATACTAAAAACCGTGATGGGCTCATGATGGACTAACAGAATAATTATATTTAAAAATAAGGAAAAATGTGTTATTTCACGGTCCTCTGTATGCTATTTCCAGAAGGTTTCAGCCACCAAATGCTCTAATAATACACTATTCAACAAAAAAAAAAAACCCAACAAAACCAAGAAACAGACCACCCAACACAGCTACATTTCATATTTATCAGTAATACATCTCTGAGATTAAATATTCAAACTGAATATTGTGCACTAGCTACTATTGTTCTTCAAGCAGCCCTTAATCTAAAATTTAAATCTGTAACTAACACTAAAAATTATCAAGACCAAGAGTAGAGTGATTATACTCTCAGTCTTTTTAACACTTAGCATACCAATGCCAAGAAATTTACTCTTTCAGCTAAGTACATTCTCACAAGTGAAACCCAGTGATGAAACAAATTCAGTTCCCCTAAAACTAAGGCAATAACAAATCACCATTTTTAAGTTCTTCTCAGGTGGCCAACTAACATTACATTTGTGAATCATTTTAACCTGATACATAGAAGTTTAATTCTAGCCCTTGACTCTTATAACCATGCAAACACACCTCACCAATGAAGCACACAAAACATTTGTGTTACCACACATGCTTACTCTGTCTGGCTTGGAGATCTGCTTTGGCAGTGGTTTGTTGATGGGTTTGTTGTTTTGAAGTTGATTTTTTTTTTTTAATCTCTAAACTGCCAGGTTGCTACCCATCAATTTTAGAGAGTACACAGTTTCATGCACAGAAGTGAAGCTTTCTATAACACTGACATCTGAAAACTATTGTTCACACAGCTGGGGTTAAAAGGAAGGCTGATATGGCCATAAAACATTAAAGATGGTGGAATAGTCTAGTAAGAAATCTGCATATTGCTATCATTTAAGAGGTCTCAGCACTATAAAATGCATATAGATATATTCAAGGATGCTATAAAATTTCATTCTGGGACCGAAGTTAGCCTTTAACAGGGCTCTACGCACGAAAACCTTGTTTTGTATCTCATCTAACTTTCTTTCTTGGAGGAAAAATTGCTTGAGAGTCTGAAGTTTTCCCCAACTCAGAAGAAAATTAAATAGGAAGTCAGGCCATACAGTCTACAGCATTTCCTTACAAGTTCAAAACAATTTCAATTTATCAGCTAATCCACATAAGGCACAACTAAGAGCACTTCCCTGAGGTCATCCATACAGCCCAGCACAGAGCCCCGCTGAAGCTCTGTTTAACATTCCATTCTGGACATCTTCATATCTAGCACCGGGCACACTCTGAAATATGCCATATGCTATGCATTAAGCAGCAGTGGAGATGCCGTCCTCTGCACCGAGTGCCAGAGCTGTATCACAGAACTGGTTTGTTTTCAGCTTTCTCCTTAGAAACTTGTTAAGCAAGTAAAAAAGCCAACTAAAAAACTCCAGAGAACTTATGACACGTAAGATTTACTATGAACACATTCATTATATTCTCCTGTGCTGAGGCTGGAAGCACATTGCAACATTACATTACTATCATAACCCCTGAAATAGATTAAAAATTAAATAGCCAGCTTCACCACAGCAGTTGAAGACAGAAATCAGAGGCTGCTTTAATGTGACTTCTTATCCATTTTAATTAGTTTATGGCAGTAGTCGATTTTTCCATGGTGATGAAGTCACCATGCTGAGAAAGTAAGGAGAAACTGCTACCGACCACCAGGTGAAAACATGCAGGTTTCTAATTGCATATTAAATTGGTGTGTTGCATTGACAATGATTATTGCTGGGAGCACTCCAGGTAGAGCTCTGAACTCCATTACAAGCAAGTCACTGCAAAACCCAATCAGATGATAACGAAAACTGAAAAAAAAACCACCCGTGAAACTCTGAAACTGATTTTCTCTAAAAAGCGAGAACGGCAGCGGGAGAGCTGTAACTTCTGAAAAGCTCCTCCCCTTCCCTCCTGAAAACATTAATCCGTGTTTGATTATTGAAACTGCTGCTAGTATGTACTCGGCACTGCTAGGCAGGTGTTGAGAAACTCATCCCAGGTGCTTCTACAAGTACTCAAGGAGCCCTTAACGGTTTTTACTTACAGTCTCTCTGCATTCCTGGGAATATCCCTCGGTACAGTTTTGAGTCCTAGTCCGTGACAATCCACGTTGGAAGCAATACATGTACATTTATGCGGGCATCCTCCAACAGGCATCCAACTCACGGAGCTCCAAAAGCTCAAGATCATTCCAAGGCACAGAAACGCACTTCTTCCACCAGACAACATGGTTTCTCGATCACTTCGGTGGGTATAAAAGTGTGCGCAAGCAGCCGGCCCTTAAAGATGAAATGCCTCTAAGAAAAAAAGGGAAAAGAAAACAAGAGGCTCTTAGTACAGCCCAAGGGAACCCACCACTGCCATCATCGCCGGAGCAGCAGCAAACCTTCAAAGGCGCCTGAAAAGGTTATGTTAGGTGGAAGAAGGTGGGGAATTGCCTGTCGGGCTCAGGTTTCTTTCTGTTATCTACGAACGGTACCAGAAGGCAGATAGTTTAACAGAGCTTGAGCCAGATGCGTCCTCAGATGAAAGAGAAACGGGGAGCGGAGGTAAACACACACAAAACATCCATCAGGAGCGGCGGCAATCTCCAAAGCAGCCTCCTCCGCTCCGCATCGCCCCACCTGGGCCGGGCAGGTAACCCGCGGAGGAGACGACCGCGAATTCAAAGCCACCCCGCCGCAAGCTCCTCAGGCGCTCGCTCCCTCCCGCCGGCTCGGCCGCTGCTGCCGCCGGCCCGCACCCCCGCGGGGCCGGGACCGGGAGGCGGAGGGGGCGGAGGTGTGGGCGCTCCCGCCCGCCGCTGCGCTGCCCGCCGGCCGCCCCGCTCTCCATTCACTGTGCATGGCAGCCGGGCGAGCGAGCGCCCGCCGCGCGGTGCCACCCCTCCCCCCTCCCAAAATATCACCCGCCGCCCCCATTGGCTGCGCCGGCCCTGACGTCACCAAACTGCTGAACTTTCGGAGCGGAGGGAGGGTGAAAGTTTGGGGGCCGGGCGGCGGCGGCCCCC